>JAVQIZ010007140.1:2500-10333 GCA_036023535.2 Galaxias brevipinnis
TTAAACAGAATCCGTCAAAGGGCCGGTCGTCAGTGGTTGAATGCAGGTGGTGGTGTTTGAGGGGCTGCTCCTGAGCGGGGAAACAGGTGGCCAGTCGGGTCACTGTCTCAGCCTGTCAGCGTCTCACCGCTGAGACTCACTGGAGCACCCGAGCCCTGACTCATCTCCTCTCCTCACCTCCCACATGGTGTTCACCAAAAGACACCCCGTGTACTGTGTCTGTCGTTCACAGCGGTAGGACACACACACTCACACACACACACACACAGACACACACACACACACACACACACACACACACACACAAATATGCTTAGCAGACCCCCCCCACACACACACACCCGCTCAAGAATGTAGGAGTCTGACTCATTATGCTCAGGGACCATGACTAAAGTAGAGATGACCCAGCATCACCTTCTTGCTATGAAAGCTTTTATGGCTGGGTAGACATACAATATACATGGAAGGGTGTGTGTGTGTACTGTGTGTGTGTGTGTGTGTGTGTGTGTGTCTAGAGTCTTGTCTGCGCCGCGGCATTGCGCGAGTAAATATTGAAACTGAGTGCGGCCAGCTCTCCAGCGCCTCTCGGCCCCGGCCCATCTGGATCCACAACCATCTCTGGGGGACTGACAAACTGGTAGAACTTTCCCGGTCCCTCTCTCTCTCTCTCTCTCGCTCTCTCTCTCTCTCTCTCTCTCTCTCTCTCTCTCTCTCTGCCTTCCTGCCTGGTGCGGCCTGCCTCTCCCTCCTTCAGGACACTTTCACTCTGCTTCACCATCCTCTCTGTCCCTTTGTGTTGCTGAGTTCTTACCTTCTTGAGAACGTGAGTTCTTACCTTCTCTCTCTCTCTCACCCTTTTCGACCTGCCTCCTTCTCTCAGAACCTCACCAAGATACTTGGCTTTGGTCTCACGCATGTAGTGCTTTTCACATCAATCAGCTAAAGAATGGATGAGTGTCCATGGATTATAATACCAGGGGCTCCTAGTGTAGGTGTCCAGCCAGGCCAGCCTTTGCCCCTAACCCTGCATGTGGTGGGAGAAGGAAAACATTTGATCCCAAGGGAGACGTCTCTCTTTTATGAACAATGTGTCTGCGGCCCAGTAGGAAAGCAAGCCTAGTGCGCTTTCTCCACAAGAAGATCTTTAAAATGCACATTTAAATAGTCATGGCCCACATAATGCCTAGACGTGAATGTTTTAACACGTCAGCGACTTGGCTGTGGAGTAAAGGGGACGCGGGGTCCCACTGTGTTTTAATAGGTGGGCGATAGATGGAGAGAGAGGATGTTTTCTGTGGACGTCTGCAGTGTGTGAGCGAGGGACGGGCGAGGAACCAGGCCACGTCTTCCTCCAGCTCCCCGCTCTGCCCCGCCTCGCCTCGCCCCCCCCCGCTCTGCCCCGCCTCCCCGCCACAATGGCTGGCTTCCCTCTCTCTGAAGTGCGCTCCTCCTTCCTTCTCCTCTCCGTTATTAAACAGAATCTGTTTTTCTTCCCGGCTTTCTCCCCTCGCTCCATCACTTTTTAATAACTCCCCTTCTTTTTAATGAGTTCTGTTTTTTTTTTTTTTTTTTATTTTTTCTTTTAGTACACAGGGTGCAACGGCGAGGGGCCAATTTGTGATTCCACATCAGACCGAAGGAGCCCAGCAACAACCCTCCTCCGTCTCCTCTTCTGCCCAACTCACCAGAGGGAACGCATGTTTCATCTCTACAGGCTGGGGACCACCACTCCCTGAACCGACATTTTGAGAGCATCCTTCGGAACAGCGAGTCAACGGAGAGCGCGCCGCTCCGTAGAGAAGCCGGAGAGAGAGAGAGAGAGAGAGAGAGAGAGAGAGAGAGAGAGAGCGAGAGGAAGAGAAAGGAAAGGAGGGAGGGAAAACTACAGAGAAATCACAGAAGGCTGCACAACTGTGCAGAGATAAATCAACAAAATCCACAACTTTCCGGGGCTTTTGATGGGTCTAATGAAGTTTCAGAGTATAGCTTTTTGTTATTGGGGGAGAGGGGAGAAGCCGAACAGATATGACGGTACATTCCCTGCTTCTCCCCGATCAAAAAGGTTCCGTTTGGAAAGGACTGATAAGAAACAATACACGCACACACGCCCGCTGAAGCATAGTGTTCTTGCTAGAACCGTTTCTTTGCTCGGTTGGAGGCTTAAACGTGCTATGCCAACAGAGAAAGCGTCGACACCTCGTTTGGGAGGCAGCCCACTGCTGAAAGCCGCGTGGAGAGAATGGAGTTGTTAATGGAGAGCAAAGGGGCCTGGCTGCCCTGCAGCTGCTGTCTGGAGGATACATCTGTGTCTTCCTTCAAGAAAAACTCTTTCACAATCTGTAGATGAATGCATGAGTATACACACAAAGACAATGCAGTAATTCAGTCAGACTATCTCATCCGACTTAGATACTTATTAAATGTGAGTACAATTCAGTCTGGCATGGTTGGGTGTGCTAAGAAGCTGAGGCACCCATATCCTGGACAACGCTCAGAGGCAGGGAGCACACATACATATACACACATATCAGTCCCCCTTTGGAACAGATTAGCAGACTTCAGGTGGCAGTTGGGGTAGAGGTGGAAGCATTTTCCAATCACTTTATCCGACAAGCACAGAACCTAACTTTGACTTCAAGGTTTTTAAATACCCCCCCCCACACACACACACACTCCTTCTATGACGTGGAAATTTTTTTGTGTACAAGTGTGTCAAGTGATTAGTGTGTGTAGCACGTAGAGTATGACAGCTTGCGTCTGCAGTGCACTGACTTCGAGTTATCTGCCTGAACTTTTGCTGAAAGCTCCAAGTTATCATGGTCTGGTGAGCATATTAAGCATCCTAAAAAGTAATTAAAGTTATTAATTCAATGCTTTCAGTGGCCAACAGTGGATGAATGCCAGGTTGTAAATGTTTGTTTTTGTTGTGCAAGCCGCTTTCATAAAACCTGCCGGACGGTCTGGGCTGCTGAGTGACCAATGTTTGGTTAGGGTTTTGGTTGTTGTTAAGTTTGGGGATTAAACAAGGTTTGCGCCTGCCACTTTCGAACTTCAAAACACAGAAACAGAACAGAAAACAGACAAAGCTGAGGGCGCCCAAACATCTTCCATGGTGTGTACGCAGAGATGGGAGCGGACTCTTAACTCCTAACACTGTCGCTCTCTGTTTCGTTTTGAGCAATTTCTTCATTTTTGATTGATATGTTTTTGAACGAGAGCGGCAAGACAGAGGCGAAACGCCAGCGTCGCTGAATAATGAAACGCCACTGATGCAACACAAAGGAATTCTAGATCATACAAACCCTCTTCAGTCGTTAGCAGTCTCACTCCTCTCATCTCTCGCCTGGTCAGAGATAACCTTTGATCTCTGTCAGTCTTTCTCCCCTTTCCGCGCTCCACCTTTTCTCTCTCCGGGTGTCACTATATTCCTCTTCTCCTGTCCATTTGTGGATGAGGATGTTGTTTAGCCTCTCACACTGGCTGGGCAGAGGCCCAATGATGACATGCAGAGCCAGCTGGGCAGTGTGGTCTGCCCGACGGACAGACATGCAGCCAGGCATGCAGGCCTCCAGGCATCCAGGCAAACAGGCCTCCAGGCATACAGGCATACAGGCAAACAGGCAGGCAGGCATCCAGGCATACAGGCATGCAGGCCTCCAGGCATACAGGCATACAGGTATACAGGCAAACCGGCATACATGCAAACAGGCAAACAGGCAAACAGGCAGGCAGGCAGGCAAACAGGCAGGCAGGCATCCAGGCAAACAGGCAAACAGGCAGGCAGGCATACAGGCAAACAGGCAAACAGGCAGGCAGGCAAACAGGCAAACAGGCAGGCAGGCATCCAGGCAAACAGGCATACAGGCAATCAAGCAAATAGGCAGGCAGGCATCCAGGCAAACAGGCATCCAGGCCTCCAGGCAAACAGGCAGGCAGGCATCCAGGCATCCAGGCATGCAGGCCTCCAGGCAAACAGGCAAACAGGCATCCAGGCATCCAGGCATCCAGGCATACAAGTTTACAGGTATCCAGGCATCCAGGCAAACAGGCATCCAGGCATCCAGGCAGACAGGCATACAGGCAGACCTGCTCCTACTGGGTATGGTGGTTCGTGACTCCCTCTGTGGAAGGGAAACATTTGTATTGGAGGGGGATTAAAGGCCCCTCAAACTGGTCCTGATAGAAACAGACCACTGATGTGGATGATGGATATTTCCCAGTGTGGATGAGAGGAAGGGAGAGGCCTGCACACCTTTGATTAGAATTGAAGTGTGCAGGTTGGTGGCATATCTGCTGGTCCATGAGTATTACACTGTGTGTGTGTGTGTGTGTGTGTGTTTGTGTGTGTGTGTGTGTGTGTGCGTGTGTGTGAGTGTGTGTGTTCCTGTATTTGTCTTTGAGCGGCTGGACTCTTGTTCCGTGGACCAGAGATGGGATGGCAGCTGCTAGTCTCTTCTCGTAACACGTGATGGGTTGATGTAATCGGCTGAAAAGACACGTCGCCTTTTTGAAGTCCGTCTCAATTAGACCCTCCAGAACAGCCCACCTCCAACGGAGGCACGCCGACCGCATCCCCAACCAGCGGCCTCGCGCCTGGCCAAACCCTCGAGAAACGCCCCTCTCACGAGGCCCACGGAAAACGTCCCAGAAGATCCAAGTTTCACCTTTGCTGAAAGGGACAGGCTCCCGCTGGGATTTCTCCACTTCCACTTGGTGGAGCTGCCAGATGGGATCATTGCGTAGTATTCTGTGGGCCTGGCGCGCGTGACGGGTGGAGGGGTGGTATTTTAATGGCAGATCAGCGGCACGGCCGGGAAAGGTCAGAGACTCTGCCGGCCCGACGTGGAGAGCAGCTCCACTCACCACCTAATTAAATGTCAGCCCGTCGGACGGGTGTCAAGAGAACCGGGGAGAGGAAGGAGACGAGGGAGTGGAGAGAGAGAGAGAGAGTGAGTGAGTGAAAGACAGAGAGGGCGAGGTAGTCACAGAGCGAAAGGAAGGAGGGAGGAGTAAGAATGACGGACTGAAAAGTTGAGCGACGGAGAGGTGGGACGAGGACGGCGATGGAGAGGAAAAGGGGAGAAAAGGGAGAGAGGGAGAGGGAGAGAGAGAGAGAGAGAGACAAAAGGCTTGGACAGGAGACAGAACGGGCTGTAAATGTCACGCGTTACATAAGCTCTGTGTCGGAAATGGCAGCTCAGAGTTTTGGAAGGGAGCGTTCCGTAATCCCGGCAGCCGGCGTGACACGCTGTCCGCAGTGTAAAATGTTAATCCTTTTCTCCGTTCTTCTATCATCTCCAAAAGGAAATGCTCCGACTCCTCTAGCTCGACTTTGAGAAAGTGGGAACCTGTTGATGTTGTCCTGTGCAATGACATAGTTTCCAACCACATTGATAAGTCTAAGAGCTTGGCCACGTCTATTTGTGTTTGTGTGTGTGTGTGTGTGTGTGTGTGTGTGTGTGTGTGTGTGTGTGTGTGTGAAGGCGAGCAGACCCAGGTTCCAGACGCCTGTCCCATGGGAACGTACTGGAAGTGTCTACTCTTCCCTAAAAAGCCGCTGAATAATTTACGGTGCCCCAGTTTCTGCCCATTAAGTTGACACACTCGCGGAACGCTCTCACTGGAGGAGCTGACAGTTCACACACGCTCGCACACGCGTACGAACACAGGCACACGCACGCCAGAGCACAGTGTGTGTGTGTGTGTGTGTGTGTGTGTGTTTGTGTTTGTGTCCCTTGCGCCTATACAGTATGTGCATCGATGTGCACACTGCCTCCAAAGAAGTCACAGGTTTAGTTATTTAGGCCATTTAAAAATAACTCACGTGTTATTCCCTGTTTTTGTATTCCCATCCCCCCCCCCCACCCCTCTTTTTTAGGAGCCTTCGTGTAGTTGTCTTATTTCCTTCCCCTCGCTCTTTCTCCATCTACCTTCCTTTCCGCAGTAAATCTTTCGCAGCACAGCTTCCATTACGTCTGCTTGCATTAGTCTCTCTCCGCACAGCCTGATCCAGCCGCCAATTCTACTCTTCCTAGCGGAGTGAGATGTGTGTGCCACTTAAAGACAGGATCCCAAATCGAGGTATCCTTTACTCGAACCCACTTTGCTACCCGACTCCAACCTTTTTTTTTATTTTTTTCGGAGAGATGTATTTCGTTTATGAAACTCCGGAGAACGGAGAAGTTACATGAGCCACACATTGATGGGTAGTGCGGGGGGGGGGGTCAATAAATGTTACATGCCATTTCCCTGAAACGCGGCCGCTGAAACATTGAATCATTAACACGGCGAAAATTGCCAGAGCGTTTTCGAATATCCCCTCGTCGCGAAGCGATCGTAAGATATTCATATCCAATAATGCCTGTGCTGCCATAAATGTTTCAGTCACGGGGAGGATGGAGATGAAACTCAATGGAAGTTAATCAAACCATTCCACTCTTCCGCTATCTGAGGCCCGGAGGTGGAGAACCAGGCCTGAGCCACTGGGCTGCTGGCATCCAGCTGTCAGTCAGAGCGGAGGACTCAGCCGGGGTTTCATCCAGGCATCCTCAACAGATTGACGATTCTTTACAACGACGGTGGTTCACGTCGACCTGCGATTGTCCCATTGATATGCTGAGCAGTTCCTTCAGTATTAGGGAACGTTGTTTAGGGATCACGTCAGGGGCGCAATTAACTTTTTCAGATGCAGTTTCAGACTCCTTTGGGCCATTTGTGCCTGTACTAACCGTGTCCTCCCAGGCCTTTGAAATCAAAATTCCGCTCATGGATCACATGATACTCGACTAGTTAGTTCTACTCATTGTGGAAACGGCTAGACTTTACCCTTACAATAGGCAAGGCATTGAGCTATAACGTTTGCAATTGTCAGTATTGCATGTACACTTCAACACCTCATCCCTTCTTTTTTCTTGTGCTGTCATTATCCTGCTATCCTTCCAGATAGGCTGCTAATGATTGTCTAGCCTATTTTAGCTACTGCATCCGATGCTCTCTCTCTCTCTCTCTCTCTCTCTTTCTCTAATCATGGGCTTGTGCTGTTTGGAGGATGATGAGGTGATGGCTGTCCACCTACAGCCCTGCTGCATGCAAGGTATAGTTATTATTATAAAAACACACACACACACACACACACATACACACACACACACACACACACACAACTGCAAGGTAAGAACAATTTGGAAGCACTTTCATTGTAGTGCTCTCTCATATCGCTGTTTCCTTCTCTCCTTCCCTCCTTCAAGCATACTCACAAACATGCACTGCACGCACAAAAGCACAAAGCCACACACTCACACATGCAGATGCAGATGCTGGCCTACAAACCCTAATGAAACAAAGCAATCTGACATTTGAATGACAGCGTACGTAGTCCCCCTAGTGGCCAGTCGTACTGTTCATTAGAATGATTGATTACTCATCTTCTACTTCAGGGCCCAGTGGCCCACTAAAACACAAATAGAACTTCCTGTACACAAATGCGCCACACTCACACAAACACACACACACAAACGCACACACACACACGCACACACATATAGAATGGATATCATTATGATACACTTCTCTACGTAGTTTGTTTTTGTGGACATTTTGTACATATCATATCATCTTGCGGAGAGAGGAGCGCTCCTATGCTGAACAGTCCTCCCTCTCCACACGACCAGAAAGTCCAGATGTTCCTCGTTACAGGACAAAGAGGAGACAGCTGCCCGTAACTAGGGCGGAACCAAGCCAGGCCACAAGACACGTCCTGTCTCCCATCCAGGGTGAGACGACTCTTTTTACCTTTTCTCTTTTTCTTAACTAATCTTTCATGGTGATCGATGT
>JAVQIZ010007145.1:0-29301 GCA_036023535.2 Galaxias brevipinnis
TTTTGCCGACTTTGCCATAGAGTTCCGGTCGCTGGCAGCAGAGACCAAATGTACATCGGAAGCTCTGATTCCTGGGTTCCACCATGGCCTCCCAGAAGAGCTCAAAAATGAACTGTGTATGGGAAATGTTGGCATCCTCACAAATTTTCAAGCCTAAGCTGTTGTTCCAATGTGGGGGAAGGGTCAGAGTGAAGACCAGGTCACGAAAGAGACAGTGTGTGCCTTTTGGAGACACTGAAGGCTAAAGTTTTGTGTCTTAGACAAAACATAAAATGATGTCTACATGTCCTATCCACTCCCCTCCACCTTGACCAATGGAATGATTGTTTATCTTAAACCAATATACTCGTTTCAACCTTGTCAACTAATCAGAACTTGCCGTTAGACTGATCTGACTGTGGTAATTTCTCTGTGTACAGACTCTGACTCAGACTCTGTAGTCGTCAATACAATTTTACTTGATCATTGCACGGTTTCTCCCTTTCATTAATAGGTTATTTTCTGTCATAGATATTGAAATATATTGAAATTATCCATTACAATCGGCTGCCAGAGACAGCGCACAGGATCAGGACACCTTGATTTCCTTGGCCATCCGCATCGATAACCTGATGTGGGAGAGCTATCTATGCTGATGGACTACAGCAGTCAATTCTATACACTCAGCCAGCACAATCTACATAGAAATGGACCCAAGCAAGATTCATGGTGTGGAAAAGTGGCCTATTCCATCCTCGATTAAATAATTTTCCTCGGTTCTGCAAACTTCTACTGATGCTTCATCAGGAACTTTGGCTCCATCACTCATCCACTCACAGAGCTTACCAGGAAGTCTACGTGACCCTTTCATTGGTCTCTCCAAGCCGCTGCTGCTTTCAGGAGCTTAGGCACAGGTTTACGTCATGCTGACCAAGAGCAGCATTCCTGGGCCTTCTTCTCCTGCCGTCTCTCAGAGACTCTCTCTCTCTCTAGCCAAAAGGAATTATCTTGTTGGTGACCGGGAACTACTTGCTGTGCATTCATCTAGTCTCGCCTGTCATCCAGGGGGAACTCGCACGGCCGAGTTCATCCGACAGAGCTATTGGTTGCATGCAGTGCCATAGATTCACTGTGCCAGCGCATTGTGCAAGTCAATGACTGGGTATGCTTGATTTTCCTTCAGGTAAATAAAGAAAAAACTGAGCTAACTATCTTTGGTGCTAAATAGGAAAGGCTGAAAGTTAGCATGTCCGTGCCTCTGACCAAGCTAGAAATCTTCGGGTCATCAGTGACTCAGATCTAAGACAGCTACGTCAACACAGTTGTTGCTAGACTTTAAACAAAAAAAGAAACAAAAAAAAAACATATGAACACATTAGACCAATACTAAGATCGCTAAACTGGCTCTCTACATATCAGATAATTTATATAAAAAATACTCTCTCACCTTCAAGACACTAAATAATATGAGGGCAACATACATCACTGACATCCTATTACCAAATTAGATGAAAGTGACTTTAGTCTCTAGGCAACAAATAGCTATCTTGTAATAGCTTTTAATTCATTTTCATCAGTTTATTTCTTGCTTTGTATGTTCCTGGTCTCCTTATAATAAGCACATTGAATTGCTTATGTGTATGAAATGTGTTATACAAATACATTTGACTTTGACTATATGTGGCACTTCTCAAAATAAGTAGGGGTGTCAACCCTGGTGTCCTGGCTAAGTTGCCCAACCTGAGCCTATATCAATCTTCACCACCTAATCATTCCTTAAGCTTTTAATTGGCAGTTAATCCCCTCTCCTGCCCTTGTGGCTTTCAGTAGGTCATAAACTGATGTGTGATGAGTAGGTCTGGCGCAAAATGTCTGTCGTGGCATCACCCAGGTGGGCCCTACAGTTTGGTGACCAAACTGTGAGTCCTCCTCTACGGTGTAAACCGCTTTGGGTGTCTAGAAAAGCACTAGATTAAATGCAATCAATTATTATTATTGTTATGATATATAATTTAAACTGTATGTTTCTCAGAGATTAAGTATCCCCTATTCAAAGCAGGAAAACAGAACAAAGAGTTTATTGTGGAGAAGACATTTGCATGAGTAAAATCTTTATTGCATGCACAGAACTAGTCGTCAGAGGGTTCAGTGAAACAAGTGCTGAACGTGTGGTCCCTTCCCAATGCTATACATGCACTGAAGAGGGCTGACCTCCATTTGACCCTTCATACCAGTCACAGAGTGACAAGAGGCACCACTACATTTACACAACATTTACACCAGAGAGAGAGAGATGCAGTAACACCACTGCCTCTAACCCCCCTCACAGCCCATACGAGCAGAGGCCAAAATCCTCTGAAAGAGACCCTTCACATTCAGTGACTCGATGCCTATCAACATAAAATAGTTTTTCACTTTTGTTTGCAACAGTGTAACAGCTAATAGTTTGAGAGTTTCCTTGTCTTTTGACTAAATCATTCTATTACAGTCAGTGACTGGAATGTACAACAGGAGAAGACACACAAGAGAGTAGATGTAAAAGTTGTGCATGAAACCACACACCATTCCAATTTGGCAGCACAAAAAATAATGAAGGAATATGGCAATACTGATGGCTACATAAAATAGTTGAGTAGTAAATACAGACTTCACATCAGAATGTTCTTTACCACAATTTCAAAACAATAACAAAAGAGTAAGACTTTTCCATCAACAAAATTGGCAGTTATTTAAATGTGTTTTATCCCCCAGTAAAAAGGTGGACAGTAAATTGTAAGAGTTTTTGTTTTCTTTCTCAGTGTTTTGGGGGTTAATGTGAACGTATGATGAGAAACAAAATGTTCATCCTGGAATGTGAGCTTGGGATCGTCGCGGAGACGAAGCCGAGCAGGAACATGAAAGCCGAATTTGGAGAATTTGGCAGACTGGCCCCGTCCACTTGAATCTCTCCCAACCAAATGAGTGGTCCTGAGAAGGGGCCGTGTCCTACATAGCCACCTTGGCGACCTGATCCTCCAGTTTGGCGATTCGACGGTCCTGAAGGGTGACGAGGTCCCTGAGTGATTTGACCTCTCGCAGCAACTCTTCCAGTTTACCTTCGTTTTTCTGAAAAGTGGCACAGAACGACAGTTTACCAGACCAATTTTATGCAAACCAATTAGGCTTCATAGTTCACAGAAGAATTTGGTTGTCTGTTCAATTCTTCTAAACTCTCGTTTACAGTTGGGGCGTAGGACTTACTATAGAAGGTTGTGGAGAAGCTTGCTTGTGGGCTGGTGTGGTGCTGTCAGCTTTAGTGGTAGGCTTGCTCTCCAGCACGTTCTTCTTCACCACCTTGAGTTCACGGTTCTTCCCAGGCTGATAGCCGTTTTTCAGTGAGATGAGTATAGGGTCGCCGTTTTTCCCATCGAACCAATCCTCTGCCTCCAGCGCACAGTCTGGGCCCGCTGTGTCCGGGTATAGGTCGTCCTGGAATAGATCCGACTGTGTGTGTGTGAGTTTGAGAGATAGACAGGGGGAAAAGAGGTTATGGTCAGATGGGAACGATTGATTATACATTAGTCATTTAATTCAACAAACAGCAATAGAAGGGACTCAGAAAGTAAATTATCTTTTCGTAATAGTTTTTGGTTTGACAAATCTAATAATACAATATAAAATGTTATGATAATTATATGCTTTCATCCTGTATACTAAGTAGAAGACTTACCTTGCGGGGGACTGTCATGATAATTGGCTCACACTTTCTCTCATGCAGTTTATAAAACCTAAGTAGAGAGGAAGAAAAAAAAAAGACAGAAAAAAAAGTCTATTTCAAAAGACTTACATATTACAAGAAAAGATTATAGTCTAGATGAGACAGCATGCAAATCCCAAACAGTACAGTGGCTATGGCTGGAGAATGTAAACACAGCGTGACTGCCCCCTGGTGGAAAGAAATGCTATCTCTCGACTTCACTGCCTTGGCGTGGTCCCTTTCCTCTTTACACTGTACCTGGCAATCTCGCATTTGTTGACATCCAGGCCTCTTTTAGGCATATAACCCATGCCCCTCTGCGGCTCCTTGCTGGAAAAGGTGTTGAGGTAGTGGACAAACGGGGCTTCGTCCGTGATCTCAAAGTACCGAATACTGCTGTCGCCCTGAAGTCAAACAATTGCACAAATACAAATGAATATGGAAACATTATTGACGAACTACTGATAACATCAACAATTTAGTTACTTTCTGGAAATGTATAAAATACATTCTGCTCACCTTGCCACACAGGTAGACGACGTTGGTGTCTGCGTCATAGAAGGGGAGCAGCACTCCATTACTGGTGTCCATCTCGTGAACTGAAATAGGCTCATCCATACTTTTCTGTCAACAGAGGATAGGATTAGCCCTAAGTACGGCCATACGGGGGAACGCAGTGTAAGCATGAGGAGTGACTGAGAGTAGGTTTGGAGGCTAACATACAGGGTTCCACAGGGCTAGCTGGCGCTCGCTCATGCGGCTGAATCCGGTGGTGAAGATGTTGCCGTCAGCCAGAAAGATGGCCCTCATTGGCCGGGCTCCTTCGTGGGCTTTGTCCTTCTCCTAAAACGTGCACACACACACATGCACATGCACACGCACACACACATACACGACATATAAAGGACAACGGTGTTTAGCACAAATGACAATGGTACATTCTGTTCTTTGGTGTGTAGGTAAAACGGTCGCTTTTCACTCACGCCCACTATCTTCTCCTTGCGCGGGTCGATGACGCGGACCTTCTTGTCCTTGCAGGCGGTGCAGATGAGGGCGCCGTTGCGGCTCCAGCAGGCGCTGAAGATGACATCAGGGTGCATGTCTTCCAGATTGATCAAGGCCTCGCCCGTGCCCACGTTCCAGATGATTATCTGGTTGTCACAACCTGATAAGACACACAGACACAGGGCATGGCATGGTCAGACCACATACAACTGTGTTTAGAGCATTGTGTGCAGAAAAGAAAAATCACAGTGTAGGAGCTCCTTTCAATACCAACAAAGTCGACCACACAGCCAGAGGTGATAGTAGTGGCTACCTGCACTGAGGAGGACGTTGCGGGCGGTGGGGTGCCAGGTAACGATGCCCACCCTCTTAGAGTGGCCCTCCAGCACCACCACTGGTTCAGAGAGGGCACTGGTTAGCCCATTCTCAGGGATCTGCCACACCTGCAGACAAAGACATAACACAAACATAAGACAAAAAATAAACATAGTGGTCCAAGACCATTACCAAGACCTTAATTCAATCAAAAACATAAGTGATAATGAGACAAATGCATACATCTGGTTTAGGGATGCCCCGATTAAGAAATAATAACAAATAATAGTAACAAATTGAATAATTCTAACCTTTTATATATTTACGTAATATTATGTCTGGAAAACCATGCATTGCATGAGAAAACTGACATACCGACAGCTAATGACATGCATTAGAGGACACTTATTGCTTTTCAATTATCAAGGAGACTTGCAATGTTTTAGGATACCTAAATAAATACTAGCCCAGAACAGCAACACTGTCTTTAACATAATATATATCCAACTGCAGCCACATTAGGTATCACTGCTTGTTAATGCAAATATCCAAAGAAAGAAGCATGTATCCACAACTCTTTATATAAAACATGCAGTCATAGTCAAGTGGGTGAGTTGTTGATAAAGTGACTCATGGAAGGTTTGCGGGTGCCTGACGTGCTGGTTCCGACGTCTCAGAGACGGCTAACCTCCTGGGATTTTCACACACTACAGTCTCCTACAGTTCAGTGCCAGAATAGTCCGGGGGAAAAACCAAAACCTCAGATGAGCAGCTGTTCTGTGGGCAAGACCCTCTTGTTAAGGACACAGGTCAGAGGAGCATGGCCAGACCAGTTAAGGCTGAAAGGAAGGTCACGATACAAAAATACTAAGATCCTCCTTTAGAAAAGAGGTGTGTTGAAGGGCACCTCTAAAGGACGGCTGTGATTCAGCAATGTCCCTTCGTTTACAAAGAGAGTTAACAAGGAGAGTTAACAGAGATAAGTGGTCACAGTGAAATAGGGGTAAACCCCTAGCGTTAATGCAACTGCTTCACTGGACACCTTTATAACTAAATATACCAAATGGAGCTTTAAGCATGTTTACATACGCAGCGATTATTTTAATATAGCGCATATCAACTAAAAATGTTTAAGGTGTAATGATTCGATTAGAATAACTAATAGGGACAACACCCTTTACAAGCATCGTAACACAGATGATCTCTGTGTTGATTAAGAAAAATCTACATAACAATGTATGTCCATTAAAACATGCCTTCTGTAACTACTAATAAAAAAAGAATACATTAAATATGTTGTAAGTCCTGTCAACCCCCTGGGTAAGAAAAGTGCTTCTACAGTAAAGTGGTTAATATAATTCTACTAGGTCTTACCATGACAGTGCAGTCCTCGGAGCCGCTGGCGATGACCAGGTCATTATGAGGGCACCAGTCGATGTCCAGCACAGGGCCCGTGTGACCACACACTGTGGGGTAGGTCTTGTCTATACGACCGGTCTGCGGAGAGATGGGAGGGGTCAGAACACAATGAAGAAAGATGAACCATGTAAGCCATGAAGGCACAAAAAGGGCCTTCAGATCCTGTGCTCAATACGTTTTCACAAATTCAAGACTGTGATTTTGGTCTCATACGTTGCTGTGAATGTCAAGGACATGGCGAGAACATTGCATCTGCTGTGCCCTGTACATGTCCATCTAGCAGGCATTCTAAAACACAATACTACTGCATGGAGTACTTCACACACAGGGCATTACCTTTAGCACACAAGCTAAATCAACTGGGGTTGTGGTGTTTTTTTTAACTACCCTACAGCATCGTCCAACCATGTGGGAACTGATTGGATTACAACCTTTGAAATCCCCGCTGGCTGGAATTCTTAATAAGAACTCCCGCGTCCAATTGGTTGTGGCTTGTGGATGACATCAGCGGCCTTAGGGTCAATTGATGACCCCTGCTGTCGGCTAGGGGCAATGAGTAATGAGCAGGGCCCTGCCCACCTCTTGCTCCCTGTTGTTGGGTCTTTGACTAGTCCACCCTGAGACACAGGCGCTGTCACAGACCAGTGGATGACGTCACTGCAGGGTTCTCAGAGAGTGGCTGCCTGGTGTATCCTTACCTCAGCACTATTCACTGCATAGTATGCTACACTGACTGCATATTTTAGACATATCGGACTGATATATCTTTAGCTCACATACTTGGAATGGCAATAAGCAGTAAAGGTATTTACTGTCAACGGCGTGTTTTCAGATAGACCTTATGAAGTGTTTAGTCTGCCTCTGTAACGCTACCCTCAGCATTTTCCCATTGGACTGTTCCTGCAGTGTCGCTTTCCTTGGGCTTATCAGCCATTCACAATCGATTGCAAAGCAGGGCTGCTGCATGTGAAATGCCAGAAGGCTGTGTAAGTGAGAGGCTGTCTGATGATCACATAGCTGACCCCCATGGGCATGCCCCGCCCCTTGGCATGCTCGCCACTATGACTGTTGTCACGGTAACCAGTTGCCCCGAGGTGAGAGAAAAAAAAACGTGGGCTTGATCTGCTTAGCAATACATAGGACAGTGCCAACAGACTAACATTGGTGGGCAAATCACCTTACTTGAGAGCAGCAACTGAGTAAATGAGTTGTCCTTTGAATCTAGTTTGATTATTCTAAGTATATCTTCTTTGAAGTGCTGCTCTGGAGCTACACCCAGGATCAAACACCACCCTAAGCCTAAATGCACCAGTAATGTCTGAATAGCCTTGGTTAGATGCTAGATATTGCACAGCTAGACAATACAAAACCGTTTTTCATTAGTCCAAGTGACAACCCCCTGTGATTCGGTAAGTCCCAGGTGAAAAAAAACAACATCCAAATCTCAACAGCTAAATAGTAGCAACAATATCGAGGCCTTTTATTACAGGTCAAATATCATACAATGCCACGTACACAGTTCCTAAATTAAGTAAAGTCAACTAAATACATTTCAACCTTGTTGGCAGGGTCCACTAATTAAGTTGGTCACACAACTATTTAACTTTAACCTCGGTTAAAGTCTCCTTCTCATCTCCAAAGTCATCTTCTGTGCAAACAGATTTCCATGTGTTCTCGAGATTTGAGAACTCGAGTCAGAGGAAAGGGATTCTAACAGATGTTAAACCAGATGTTTAAAAACACGCAAAAAAGATGTTGTGTCAGTGTGTGCATCCATCATAACAGACCACATAATATATACACTAACTCAGCATTGGTGGAAATTATTTGGAAAGTAATGCTCCTACAGTTACATATAAACATGTTTCACCAATCATGCCATATTACTGCACTAAATATATAAAAATTCTTACTTTTATCTAATACAGTTATTGTTCATTCTTTTGGAGTGGGCTAAATGATAGATCTAATTAGCCAAGTGGCCTAGAATGTGCGCCTGCCACCCCCCTCCCCCTGCATGTATCCCAGGCTCAGTGATGCAAGTCAAACAGGAGGGTGTAGAAGCATGTGGAGTCATTCTGAAGCCCTAAGTACAAATGTATGAGATAGATTGATTGTCCATGGTGTTTGATATCACCCACAGCTACAGACTTTACACCCGCACAGTCTGCAGCAGGATAATGATGTGTGTTTATATATATATATATATTCCAAATTAGTGTTAGGGATTCAGAGGTTTATACATAGTTTTCTTTTCTTTTTAGGATATTTTGTAAATCAGATGAAAACAAAAACCAGAAAAAATATTGGAGATCCCATCTTTTGAATTTTGAACTTCCCTATCCCTGAATTCACTGGGCAGCATACATCCGTTCAGCCAATAGTGAGCCAGATAGCAAATGGTCCTGTAGGATGACATGCACAGGGCTAGACTGCCATATATGGTCAAGACTGTTGGTAGCAGCGGCACGCTGGTGGGTGCTGAACAGGAGGGGAGAGAAATAGAGACAAATGCAGTTTTCTTCTGCACCCATCTCCTTTATACATGTGTGCACGTATTCACTGGTTACTTACTAACATCACACAGGGACATGGCATTTAAAATATGAACAAACGTTTTATAAATAAATAAGTATTAATAATCCACAAATGTATTATTAACTATATAATGAAAATCACAGACCACTTAAATGTGACCTGAGGTCCTGATATATAACAAAATACCAATAACCTCATACTATCCAACCATGGTGACACAAAACATGCCCTGCTCCTTCTTTTTGGGCACATATGATATATCTTATGTTATACATATATTAATATAACATACAAATTGTAACATTTGAACAACTTGGTCCGGTCCTTGCATTGTAACAAATGTGTAACAAACATGCAGATTCACACACATCTGTTTTAGGCTGCCACTGTAAATAATGATTTGAGAATGACGAAAGATCAGACTAAGCGGTGACCAAACTCACCTTATTGAGTGGGAGGACCAGAAAGGCTCCGCCTCCACTAGCCTCTATGATGATGGCGACAAACTTGGGGTTGACGGCGCAGAAAGAGCTGTCCCACGTGACCCGCGAGACGCGGATGTCATCATAGCACTGGTCGTTTTTCACAGCCTGGCCAAAGACATGACGGAACTTGCTCTGTCGCACAACTCGCCTGAACATATCTGCAGTGACAAAAAAAAACAAGGAAAAAAATAGTTTTCTCTGGAAAAAGTATGACTAGTCATTATGAAACAGAAGCAATTGCTATGCTTGATTATCTTGAGTTCTTTAACAAGTGTTCTGCTACCCAGCTAGCATTGTGTGCCCAGTCTAAAAATATTGGTATGATGATTATTACCCAGGCACTTGCTGTGCCAGGACGCACTGTAATCTCTCAAAATGAAAAATAACTGTTTGCTAGAGGCCACTTTCATCAATAAATTGTACACACATACATAATGTTTGGTGTATTCACATTATATAGCTGATATGTAATGAGAGTGAGTCTGAGAGTAAACAACTGCTTGTTGTCTCACTAAAATAATCCTCGTCCAACTGCACAGCTGGCACGGCATCACACCTTTTCTACATTTGTCTGCATTTACACAAGGGCTCAGTCAATCGACCATGTAAAATCCAAATAATTTATACTGTATTCAAATGCTTCCTCTTTTGCTCTTCTTTCTAACCGGATTGACAGTCAAAAACACCACTAATACAGACTCATTACTCACATTGTACTGTGTTGGTTTTGGCAGGCTGGATGGTAACAGCAAGCTGGTCACAGAGACCCGAAAGAGCTCCATATATTAGCTAGTGCTTAGCCTAGCACTGTTTCCATAACAACTGATGATAGATTCCTGACACGTATCCCTTGGAGCAGGGCTCCTCTCAGTGAACCTGACCCTTTACAGGGTAAGCTTAATCAATTAGGAGTGGCATCAAAGGCCTGCCATGCATCTTCCAGTTGGTACCACGAGAAAGCAGGACTGAGAAACCTGGATGGACCGGGACAAAGAGGCAGGGCTGATGCTGATGGCCTTAGGCTGACTTATAGTCTCAAACCAACAGGGCACATAGCCTAGGTTTTAGACAGCCTAAGATGTACCAGTTTAGCTTATTTTACATATCACATCTGCATTGCATGCCAATATATTTTCTCAAAGCCTGTAACACTGTGTTTTACTTTCATTACTGTAGACTGTGTAACGACAGAAATATTCAGCTCATCATGACTCAAACCCAGCATGCAGCCGATTCTGTGCCTCTTGATCTGGGTTTGATCCTCGCTACCACTGCCACCAGGCAACTCCAGCCCTTTTCCTGCAGAGTTTGCCTACACCGGATGAGGCCTCTTGCCAATGCAGTCATAATGCTGGCTTGTCTGCAAGTAGTCAACAGAAGTAGTAATAGTAATAGCGATAGAAGCTACCTATGAGTTAAAGCTGATTTTAAAACAAACAGGGGCCAGATGGACGATTGAAGCCAAAGCATGTTTTTTGAACATACATTAGGCAGATATTACGCATAGTACTTATTGCAATGTTAAAAGACTTAAAAAATGTTCGCAGCAGTTCTTGAAAAACGTGTGATATTTAGAAACCACCTCATCTATAAACCAATACAGGCAAGTGAAATTGCGTTCAGAAGACTTTAAGCAAACTAACGACGCAAACTGCATGAGGAATGTGTACCATTCCTTTTGTTAAAGTTAGACTTATAATTAGCAGCTTACTTGAGGAGTGCCTTGTTTAGATTTTTTTTATCAATATGGTAACCATACCAACTATGATTGATGGTTGATTAAATAAATGTTTATGAATGGCAATATGAAATATAAAAGTATTAAATTCTGAGAACACCACATTGATACAATGGACGTGGCATCTGCTTTCTCTTACATAGGCGTAAATGAAAACTAGAGCTTCTGTGTGGTATTCTATTGAACGCACTGAGCCGAGGCCGACATCATTACCACCACCTTCATGTCAAGCTAATAGTGTTCTGCAATTCTGCAGTGACTTATTGATAATGTCCTTTAAAAAAGGGGCGGCACAATGTTATCTTAGTTGTCCTAGCTCTGAAAAGAGTTTAAAAATAAATTAACAATACCAGCTTTTTGTTTAAAAAATTAAAATTCTCTGTACAGAAAATGCTTCATTTAATTGAAAACACTAATCAGTAAATAGTTATGCATATTATTTTAACGTGTTATGAACACAAAAAGTCTTCTACATATTGGTCGAGCAACGAGCAGAACAGCGTGTTCAATCCATTAGTTCCCTAATGACTATTTGTAGACTCCAGCAGAATCTCTCACACCTATAGCACACATCTGAGAAGATGCACTGCCTCATCCTGATGCATGGCTGGGGCTACCGCTTCAACATGTTGGCCTACTTTTTCAAACCCCAACTTTTTAGGTGACAATTGCTGACAATTATAAAACAAAAACATGCAGATACTGAGTACCCTTTTGTTCATTTAAGCTCATTCTTTCTGGCCTGAAAACAGAGTTACAATTACAAATTGAGCAATTATCCTTACATTTAAGATTGAACATAGCATTCCATACTGATTTTTGAAAGCCTTCAATAATGTTCCCATGACCATAAGCTGTTTTATTCACCAAGTTCTGGGATCCTTGGCCACTATTACAAAGCAAGAACACAAAGGACAGCTATGAAAACTGGATTTGTTTAACAGTTGGCATTTCCCGTTAAGCAGTGGGAAACCTCATCATAACATGACCTTTCCATGAGGGCATCAATTTAGTGCACATTATTATAACACATTATTATATCATAAAGCATCCTACATTAATTATCAGTTACATGCATTAATTTAATAGCCTTTAAAACAAGAGCATTACATTTACTACGCTGCTTACACTGGTGGTGCTGATTTCAGGCTACTACTATCACATACACCAAAGATAAAAACAATGCTCTTGTTAAATCTACCCAAGCCAAGGAGGTGAACAACAATGGTGTGAAAGGGCTGCATTAGCCGGCTAGCTAGCCAGATGGATACCCTACTTTCCTATCTGGCTTGTTGTGATTGCTTAGCAGATTTAAAAAGAAAAGTAACTGTGCACTACACATGGGGGAAGGTGTAGATATGCAATTTTACGTTAAAAAATGTGTCTCAATGATAGACAGTCTGACATTAACGTTACCAGAAAGCAATACTAGTTAGCACGCAAGCTATCTAGCAAGCTACGCTAAATTAGAAAATAGCCCACCGCCAGCAATCTATTATGACGCAAGTGCAGATTTTATCCACGGTTCTGGCTGCTCCCATTCAAGTGGATGAATGGTGCACAGCCTGGCAAGCTAGATGAAAGATGTGCTGCAATGGTAACAGAGACCAGATTCTTCTCTTACCTCCTCAATCTATATGTTTTCTGTAAATTCGAGGTAATCAATCAGAAAACATGAATCTAGTAGTTTAGGCGAGCCCTTATATCCTTGAGGATGTCTCTTATTTCAAATATCGTCCAGCCGTTCTATCCTCCTTTGACTGAAAATCTATGAACCGGAAGCAACGCCCTGTTTCATCCACACGTCTTCCATTCAACATTAAGCAAATTATTGTTTGGGGGGTGGCTCTGATAAAAAATTTTTTTTTTAATTATGTATTCGAATGCCTGTCGCATGTTATAATGATATTCAAATATTTGTTTTGCCAAAATAAGCATTATGCTCGCCATCATCATCATCATCATCATCATCATCATCACCACATACGTAACCTTTAGCATGCCAATACCACCACAGATACCCACCAGCATCACCATCAGAGCCCACTACTAAAGCCCCATCTCTGACACTGATTTTTACTATACAATAAAAACCTCAGCGGAGGCAACTATTTAAGAAAATCTCGTTTTCTTTAATGAACATAGTGCTTCACAATCTACAAATGAGCTGATGGGCACACAAATAGTCATTGGAATAGTAGAGGAAAGACAATGACTAGATTTTGATCCAGCTGGTGTCTTAATAAAATTGACCTCATGTGGTAAGACTAAGTATTGCCAGTAAGCCAAATACTGTATATTCAACCAGCCATGGTGTATCCAGCCATTTACAAAGACACCTCTCATTGGTAGCCTTGACATGGTTTATGGAGTGTCAGCAGATATCTGTCAACCATTCTTTGCCGTCTCTGTATGTCAGTCTGAGTTTGACTGTGGTTGAAAGAGAAAAATATGCAAGCTTTCAACAGTACTCAAAGTTAGCCTTTTTTTTTACCTTTCTTTGGTGCTGCATTGGTCTCTGGTGCTCCCTCTGAAGTTTTTTTGGTGACATCAAAGGCCTTCTTCATCTGGGATACCTTAAGGCTAGGATTCTGCTCCAAAACGCCAGCCTCGGACTTGGACTCTGAGGGTTTAGACCAGCCCTGGTGCCTGACCTTCTGGTGCATCTGGTTGGTCTCCTTGATGAGTTGAGACACTGGCCTATAGCTGACAGTCTCCCTGTCTTCTGACGTATTATCCTCAGTGTTCTCATAGTCATCATCACTACTCTCACCCATAACATCAGGCTCTCTATGGTCATCATGGTCACTGTGATTCCGGCAGTCGGCCCTCATATATGCATGAGCCTCAGGTTGATCATCATACCACAAAGTAGGATCTTCTCTGTGTTTATGGTTATCTGCTAGGCACGGTGCCTCTTCAGGGACAGAGACTATTTCCAAAGACAAAAATGGATTTGGGGGTTTTTTGGGCACAGGAGGCGGTGGTCCTTTGCTTTGTCTCTGCTTTTCTTTGAAGGATCGACTTTGAAGCATGTCCAGACTTCCGTGTTCTCTTTCTGGTAAATGCTTAACCAAGCGTGCCCAAAGGTCAAAATCAATCATTTTTCTATACTTGACCTCCCTCTTCGAGCCCTGTGATACCTGCGCAGGATTCTGCAAAGCGTCAAAATCAGCTGACAGACGGTGCACGTTAGTTGGAAGGGTATAAGCATCACCGACGTCGTCCCATAACAAACACATGTCCTGATTAGGAGGGCCGCCACACGGCTTCTCAATGTTAAAATTGTATGTATGCCGCCTTCTCTGCTTCTCGTGGTCTTTACTTCTTCTGCGCACCTCAGCGAACTGTAATTGTGCTGCTTTCAACTTGGCCAAGGGATTCTCAGGCTTTTTGGGGACAGGTGGGGGTGGACCCTTTGTTTTAGAACTCTCTTGGATAACAGAATCTTGGGTCGATCTACCGGATGCGGTTCTATCGTGCCTGGTGTCCACCTCAATGCTGACTTGTGCTGAGTCCCTCTCAGGTAACGGGTGAGCTGTGGGTGGTGAGGTAGAGCAATCACGCTCCCTGTGCCTAGTCACTACTTGCCTCACTGCATCATTCTCCTTATGTACCAGCAGAGGGAGAGCTGAGCAAGGGATGACCTGGCATTGTTCAGTGGATGGTGAAGGGACCGCTTGGAGTGTTGCCATGTTGGCGCCAAAGGGCTTGACGACAATTTCAGACAGTAAGGCCGCTACTTTGGTGTTGTCTATTTTGTGCAAATCTTTAACAGAGATGAAATCTCGGCCAGAGAAACACCCATTCATATTTGCAGTATCGTTTTCGTTAGGATAAAACTTGCGATGTGCTTCCTCAGACAATGACACTTGATCAGGCTTTTGCTCTCTGTTCAGTTTAATTATACGATTGAGATGTGTACTGTTTTTATGAAACCTGGAGGTCCTATGTGATGAATTCTCCAAGTCTTTCTCAGTGTCTCGAGCGCTGTGCTCTCTTTCTGCAGTCTGTCCTACGGCCCAGGCAGCTGTGCGTGGATCCTCAGCCCTCTGACACCTGATGCCTGCCGCTTTGGCTACACCCGTATTCATTCCCTCTGAGCAGGCATCGGTTGTCACACGTGCTTCTGCGTCGTCTCCTAAAAGCTCAGCCGTCCCGGTGGTTGTCTGTGTAGATGGGTCCAAGTGAACCAGGACAAAGTCCTCTTCAGCGGCATCAGACAGGGCCGCCAGGTCCTCAGGACGTGACTTGCGAGTCATAGCCAGCTGGACGTGTCCTGCCTGAGATCTGCTTCTCCTAACAGTGTTTTCTACAGCAGGCCCTCCAGTCCCAGTGACGGACCTCGCCTTACTGCCTGGAGCTCTCTTCGATGCGTGGGGATCTTCAGACCTTAATGTCTCTTTGGGACTCAAGTCACTTTGTGACCTCAGTGCATTACATGCTCCAGCACAGCCTCCTCTGTCCCCTCCCTCAGTCCCTCCCACTGTGAGAGTGGGGCACGCCTCCTGGCTTAGCACAGGGTTAAGTGGCTGCCTGGTGAGAGAGTCTGTCAGGCCGCTGACATTGAGCCCCACTGTGCTCCCATCGCTGCCATAGCTGCTGTTACTGGCCCTATCTCCGGGGTCAGCGATCATGGCACCTGGATTCAGCTCGGCCCTCAGCGCTTTCTTTCCCAAGCCCTGGTTCTCCGACACTTTGTCCAGCTTCTGACCCATTGTCTTCGTTTTTCTCACTGTGGGCGAGACAGAAAGAAGCATGTTACCACAAAGCAGTGTCTTAGTCACAGTAATTGTCCACTGACGTGATGAAGGAGAGCGGTGGCACGCTTGCAAGCCCTTAGTTTGACACAAGGTCGTGTATCAAGTCTATTTCTCTACTCTACGCTATTTCTTTCTCTCTTACTACCTCTATTTTGGTCTATCCCTCAATTGCCCCCTCTCTTCAGACTGCTCTTTCTATCTGACTGTATGGAATGCTTTGGCGGCTATAATTAAAGTATGTCTAAATGTCTCTAGTGAGTCACAGGGCCGAAAGGGAAGCATGACAAATAGGATAATGGATCATTCACCAGGTGTCAAGGTCAAATGAAATACAGAGACTGAACATGAACTAAATAACACTATATCGCTGCCTTCAAAAACAAACAATAAGGCTAATAATGGGTGCCAACCCATTGTGTGCAGAGCCCATGTATGGAGGACTGACTGCCACAGGGTTTTGTATGGGAAGGATTGAATGTGCTCTAATATATTTACATATATATATATATATGCTTATAATTTGTTTATTAAACATTTCTTTTTTTCACCCTAATTTAGTTTTTTTTTGTTTAATCATTTTTCGTCATTACCTGCCTTTTAGACAAAGGCAATGCCACAAAACAGACATAGTCTCAGTCAGTTATAAACAAGCCTTGTATAAATAAATACAATTATAACAAAGAAAACAATATTAGAATCTTTTGGTGACTGCATGTGTCTGAATGAGACATGAAACATGATAAAATAAAATGAATGTTCCAGAGCCAGTCATTGTTGGAGATCATGTACTCTAAATTAAGCATTGGGAAACAGGGGGCTTTTTGTCATGTGCCTCTTCTTCAAACCCAATAGATGTTAAGAATTGTTTTGACAACAGCTTCCACATTAAAGGTTGTCTGGACTAGTAGATCTAAGTCACAAGGGTCCTGACTTGTGAACGGGATTTTCTCTATGGCAGGGAACTGATGTGGACAGATCCCATTCATGGACATGATGAATAGCCACAGGATGGCTTAATGGAAAGGAAAAAAGCTCAGCAGGCTTTAAACTGGCATGCACTTTCAGTCAAGCCATGACAATGTATTACATATTATGCGGGAGCATGATACAGACCAAAAATATATACACTTAAGAAATTGTCTTTTTTAAGTAGTTTAATTATGCATTCCATGTATTAAAGTATAGATTCGGAAAAAAAGTAAATAAATCCATCGGTATTGATTATGTACTAAATGATACCAAGGTGAGACAAGTGATTGAGGAGCGACAGGTGACAGAACTTCTTGACCCCTTCTAATCCTGCTCCCTTCCTCTCCAGCTATTTCAAGCCGAAGCAGTGTTGAGAGCTACACACTGTTTATTTTCAAGTGTATCTATTTAGGCAACAAGTCTAGTCTAGAGTCTGTGAAGCATGCAACTATATCCTTGTAAGTACATAAAGATAAGATAATTTGCTGAACATGCATCCAGCCATCTATTATCCAGTAGCTCTATGCCATATTATCTATTCAAATATGAAGACATATATCAAAATGTCCAGGCTGCATATAGATCCATCATGCAGTACACTAGCTTATATTCTAGTGAAACAACATTTCATTCATACATGTTTTTAAAATATGTTTTTTTATACTTTAAAAAGTATGTAAACCATTTTTCAAGTATTTGGTTGAGGTTAATTGGTTGTCTACTACACATACAGTAAAAAGAGCCTATCTTGGTTATTTTTTTAATTTTCTTTTCACATTAATTCCTACATTGCTGTAGAGACCAGAGAACACTAGAGTAGTGTTCTTGTGACTAAGGGCTTTGCACTGGTATCTAAGAGTTTATTTTAGGGTCGGTGTCTACCGGGTCTTATAATGACAGTAGCTTGTTGTAGCTGCGGGCATCTGTGATGATGGCCATACCTAGATATCCCTTCCCTCCCACTTTTAGACGCAAAATCACACCTGAAAACAGTGGACATTAGAAGACTTTGGATTTAGTATAAAAATTTAAATAGCCGCAAAGTCGTGAGATAAAGTGGTTTTAGAGAATAAAAACAACTATCATAATCTTGGAACAGAGAAATAACAAAATTATGGGATAATAAAAAATGTACATTCAAATTTCTAATACAAGCAAATGAGTCTCAGATATGCACAGTTTAGTTTGACAATAGAGTTGATGGTGTCCTGCAACAGAGTACTGGGTTGTAAAAAGATAACCAGCCAAATGCCTGTCCTGTGACCTCAGCGGCAGGCCATTGAGGTGCAAACATGGAGTTTATTATAGCTTGGAATAAGCACTGTAATGAAAGGAATGGAATGCCTGAGTGTCCCTCACTGCTAGACTACCATGCCATACCCAACAGAGCCCGATGCCCCAGTCTGTTGTCACGAACACAAATTCATTTCATTCAGTCTGTCTTTTCCCAAGAAGGAGACTCGTCTGTGACATACTTAGAGATGTCTTTGCGATCCCCAGCACCATTCTTCTCTCCTCTTACATAATCATATTCTTTATGTGAATTAACAATCAGTATTAAATAAATGGTCACACCTTTACCTTTCGACCAAAACAACACATTAGAATCATAGCCTGTACATTCTACACCTCAGAGTCAGAGGGCCAGTACAGGTGGGAAGGTACTCACCAAAAACAGAAGTATTGAGTTGACCTGCCTTCTGGCTTCCTGTTGCCTTACAGAACCAGTCTTATTCTTGGTGAGTGCCCTGGCTGCACTTTCACCAGGCTCATACAGTATATATATACTTCCTTGTGTATCTCTTCCCCGTGATGTCAGAAGAACTCTATTTGACTAATTCAATAAAACCACATTAAGGGCCAAAGTCAGCATAGTGTGAGCATGGGACAGTGGGGCTCTCCACACAAAACAAAAGTCAATGCAAAAATCATTCATTTTTACTTATTAAAGACAGCGCAATCACTTCTCATTCATATCTTGTTTATGCAGTGATGAGTCTATATGAAATGCGAACACATACAGCCCACAGATCAGAAAACAAACATGTTTCCAGGGATCTAGACTCAACAGCTCTGATACGTAAACGGTTCTTAAATGAGGACCATCACTGGCTGGTTAAACTGCGCCCAGAGATTCAAGGGCTTTGTTTGACGAGTTCAAGTAACTTTGAATAGACAGCATTCATTGCAATTTGAAAACGGAAAAAAGGATGGGATTTCTGCACGATTATATGATGTAAGAATTTGATGAATTAGTCAGAGGAAATGGTTTATTTCCATGTTACACATTGAACTGGACATTATTTTAACAAAATGTAAAAAAAAAAAGTGCATTACATGTTTCACATTGCAAATGTACAGTACAGTGCAAATAATAATTTACAGCATAGAAAATAAAACACTACCATATCAATAACAATCTCAATCCCACTTTGATGGCCTACATTTTTCGTTCATTCACCTCATCAGCATACGTCAAGCTCTTGTTTATAAAGGGAGTCAAATGAGATGAGAGAACTTGTGCTCTTACCGTACTATAAAAAATGCCTCCCCCACTATTGACTAAATACTCCCGCTTAGAAGGATTGTCAGTTTAATATCCTTTCTTTTCTTATCCCGTTATAAATTCACCATAAATAAATAGTTTTAACCCATATCAGACATTAATGCACATTCGATTAAAGTCCGGGTGTGGGTTAACATTTCCGACTTGCACTAGGACACACACACTTTGCATGTCTTTTAATATGTACTCAGAAGTAAATAGCAAGGGCATTGTGATTATCCTTGGGTGCTGTTTGGGGCAAGTTTTTGAAAAGTATCGTTTCACTGAACACTCTGATTCACAACAACAACTCTGCAGAGCCTGCAATGCAGTAATGACAGGGCTAAGGCCAAGGTTAAGGCACTTATGTAGAAAAATAAAACAAAATATTCAAATAATGATGCCAGCAATTCAACATAGTGCAGTGGTATAAAGATGGCATATGCAGTTTCTGTGCATATAACTTTGTCCTTTTTTGCCATTGAACCTTTGGTTCTTCCACTTTGTTGTAGTCAGTCTGCAGCCCAGCACGTGCAAAGACATCTGCTCTTTGTTTACTTTGTAAATCAGGTGCACAGTCTAATGGACAATTATACTTGACAGCGCTGGACAGAAGCGTGAGAACTTGTATATTTTACAAAGCGGAGAATACTGCATATTGCACTTTGAAGTATGTGTAACATTAGCATCAGCGTTTAATAAGCAGTAAAAGAGACACCACCTAGACTGCATTTGTTTCCTTGATCAAATGACTCTCAACCAAACTGGAATGAGCATAATAGGCCGCTGAGCACAACTAGCTAAGATGGAATAATTTAACCTAATCATCAACAAAGCAAGAGGAGCCAACATTAGGTTTCATGGAATAGCTGAGCTTTCATCATTTTCGGAAAAATAATGGCCTGTGATCCTCTAATAAATCTTCATTTTAATTCAATGGCATTAGCTTAGTTGCTGTAAACAACCCGCATTGTGCGTCACAAGGGTCACATGCTCTTAGAGGGACAGAGGCGACCCTAACAGTGCCCACACTTAACCTAGCAGACCTGTTAGCTGTCCGTGGGTCAGTGAAGTGACAAAGCTATGGATCAGTGTAGTTGACAGTTTTGTTTTTTTTTACAGACATCCAACCACTATACTGTCAAATAAAAACAAGAAGCACAAGAAATATTTTGAGTATCGACAATAAGCTGTTGAACAGTTATTTTGCAATTATCCCGTACTCATCTTCCTCATATGTCCAGAGCAAATCATAGCAGTAAAGTAATAATGTTTGCATGCTCCTGCACACACTAGGACATCGTCCGATATAATCCAAGCACTTTCAGAGTGCCAAAATCAGGTATGACAAAAACCTTTCAATTATGATCTAGCATTAGAACAAAAAAACAAAAAAGTAAACAGTACAAATAAATGGTGTAACTTCAGGGTGTTGTAACACTGTTTTAAAGAATATCAAATTAAAACAGCCCCGCATTGAAACAGCCTTAAATATTTATGTGCTGTAAACATCATACAAAAAACACAGAACTACTTGGGACATATAGGGACCGCCACTAATGAGCGCGTCATAGCTTCATAAAGCAATCAGGACCATGGAGAATGTATGTGTTTCTCAGGTTGGTCTGGCTTACATTTCTTGTTTGTACGTACTGTGTTATAACCTCTAATTCGATATTCTACACGGAGCACTAGCTAAATCACATTACCCGTTTGTGTGCTGCACGCAGACAATGCAGGAGTACACTGGGACCGTAACTTACTGGCAAAAAGCAAATATGTTCAAAAGATCCCTCCAAATAAATACCTCCAAATCCAAATAAATCAGCCCATGAGCAAACGTGCAGCCTGTGACACATTATATATGGCAGAACTGGTCCACACAGCACAATTCATTGTACAGACACAAACGTCGAACAATTCAAGTAAAAGTTGTGCAATGTTTCTAAGCATCTGTGGACTAGTGGCACAACATGGCTTCCCAGGAAAGGAAAAAGGAAAAGTGAGGTTTAAAGAGCAAATGATGGGATGGGAAATCCACAGAGACACATGAGCATGATGTTTAGAGTTAGACGAAGATGATGCATCCGACTTGCAGTGTGATATGGCTCTGACTACATGGTTTAAAGGGGACAACAAGAGATTGAACCTTGCTTGATCCCACAATGGCATATTGGTAAACCCAACTTTCAGCTTCTAGCTCCCTCTAGAGTCTACACGGTACTTCCAAAAAAAATAAAGGATTTCCTGTAGAACATAAATAAATATTCTTATTCTTGAGTGCATTTCCTTCCCAACATCCACAACATGCATATGAAGTAAAGTTTACCGCCTAAATGATGAGGATAGCGAGCAACTATACTGAACAGGCTGGAGGATGGGAGACATGAATCCATTATAGATTCAAAAAGAGGTCGGGGGGACACAAGTTACCAAAACAATCTTCACGGTTAGCAATGCGTTCATTTTGAGGTAACACTGCTCTTCTTGAAGACGTTCAGGAGACAGGTCTTTTTTTAATAGCATCCCTCAGCCTTCCGGTCAACTGAATTCAGTGTTATTTGGGATTCTTATAAGCAAACCCACTCTAAAGTAAATGGAGACAACAGAGATCCATTGTTTTGTTGTCCAAAGTGCTGCATGATATCTTTCAGAGGGGTTGCTGGAACATCCAAGCTAAAGTTTCCTCGCAAAAACTTCCCAGAGGTCATATAGCCGTACAGTACTGCTGTACAGTAGACTCCCTCAGGCCAAACCAACTCAAAAGATGGAATCCTACACTCAACCGGTCTGTCAACGGACATACAGGTAGCAAACATTCAGCTCAAAGGTGTGCCACGGAGCTCCGACGTGTCCCCGGCCGTGGAGGGGCCAGGTAGGGGCTCTGCTGCCACCGCCTGGGTCTCGCCGGGCTCAGAAGGGCCGGCGGCTGACATGGAGAGGTCCTCAGTGGAGAAGGTGAGGCCCCCCAGCTTGGCCAGGGAGTTGGAGCGTTTGAGCCTGGAGGGCACGGTAAGGCCAGCCAGCCTCATGCGCGTCTCGATCTCCTGGGTGCGCTGTTGGACCAGGCCAGGGCAACCTCCAGACACACTGTGCAGGCTGTCGCTGCTCGAGCTGCGGGTCAGCGTGGAGCCGTGCGGGGAGGACACGGAGGTCCTGATGGGGGCAAAGCCCTGTGGGGGCCATACCAGAGGGTTAGTCGACCGAGGGTCCCCGGCGACAGCAGGTGGTGTTCCCGACAGGACAGCCATGTCAGCTTCCACCTCCATGTCCTCTGCGGACGCCACCTCCTCCAGGTTAAGGTCCATCTGTTCGGCCAAGACCAGGCCGGAGAGCCTGTCCAGCTGCTCTGCCCTCTGCCTCACCAGGCCCTGCCCGGGTCTCTGGAGCTGGGCTAGGGCCTCCATGTCCCCAGGGTGCTCCACCCCTATTCCCAGACTGGGCTGCGGGGCTGTTCGCTCGCCCTCCAGACTGAGTTTCAGCAGCGTGAGCTCCGTCACAGCCCCTGCGACAACCTCCTTCCCCACCCGGGGCTCCTGCTCCTCCTCCTCTTCCTCGTCCTCCTGCAGCTCGTCCATGTCCTCCGTCTCCAGGGAGCAGCGCTCGCGGGGTAGTTCCTCACAGCTCATTGGCGACACCAGCCGCTGGCGGTAGGCCTCCAGGCGCGCCACAGGGCTGGGAAGGACACAGGGGGCACAGGAGGAACAGCGGCACAGGCAGCCATGAGGCTGGACCAGGCTGTGTGGGACGAGCCCAGGGCTGGGGGCTGGAGCTGGGGCTGGTGGCAGAGAAGGAGTCGGTGCAAAGTGTGTACCAGGGGGGTCAATGCAGATCGTGGGGAGGTTGCTGTGGCGATTGGGATTAAGGCGATGGGTGCGGCCTCCAGTCAGGCGCTCACAGCGCCGCCCCTGTGGCAGACGCAGGCAGTCTTTACAGGACTGGTAAGAGGGCTTGACTTTGTATGGGTTTCCTGTGCTAGCACTGTCCTAAACAGGAGAAAGAGAGAGACAGGGACAATAGGTGGTCAGGTAGAAGTTACTTCAAGTAAACCACAGCACTGAATTATCCAGATAATGGCATGGTATGCCCATATGGACTCGTCAAAGTAAAATCTACATAACACTACAATTGGTTAGTGTATCGAGTCATCCTGTCCTAAAATGTTGAATTGTGCAGACAATGTTTAATAATAATGGTATGCAGCTGTCCCAGAGGGTTTTCTCCACTCACGTCGAAGGCGGCGGGACAGCTCCGCTTGGCAGCCAGCCGGTTGCTGTTGTTGGTGTTGAGGTTGGCCAGACCCAAGCGGCCCTCCTCGCTCTCCTTTTTCCCGTCGCCCTCTCCGGCGGGCCGGGCCAGCGCCGCCATCTCCGCCTCCTCCTTCTGCGCCTCCTCCTCGTCCTCTTCCTCCACGGTGCTGAACTCCAGCCGCAGCCTCATGTCCTCCAGGGGCTCCAGGCGGCTGCAGGTCTGGGCGGCTGTGCCCTCCCCGGGCAGCGCCAGCTGGGCCATGGGGAAGCCCTCGTCCTCCAGCAGGGCGTCCCGCTCCACGTCCTCGATCTCGATGAACACCTGCTCCATGCCCAACAGCGGGGGGCCGCGCACCGGCGTGGAGGGCTCGCTGTCCAGCGCCGTGTCCGACAGCCGCCTGAAGTAGTAGTTGTAGTTGAGCGGGTCCAGGGGCTCCACCTCCAGGCCCATGGCCCGGCAGGGCGACGCCCCGCAGCCTCCCCACGCCTCGTCCTCCCTCTCGTGGGAAGACGATCGGAGCACGGGGGTGTCCTCACCAGGGACCTCCAGGCCACAGCACTGGCCCGAGGCCTGCAACTCCTCGGAGGTCTCATCATCAGCCTCAGGCCTCCAGAGCTTGTTGTGCCGCTGTTTACTATGAAAACAGGGGGTACTCCAGAGTCAACGTCAAACACATTAAATCATTCAAGGAAAACAAAGGCGCAGTTTAACCATTTAGAAGAAACAATCATTGATCTTGCTCTAAAAGAAAAGTAACAGAGAATGGCCAAGCTATAGCACAAGTACACGGTAATTTAACATCCCATGTCACCTGACCCCTAGACAGTAAGGGTGTTCTAAATCTAATGAAAGTGTTTCGCCCATGATCATCTAGCAGTGAATATGACCAGTAACATCACCCTGGGTCTGGGTTCATGGGAGACTCTGGTTGACCAAATGGAGGAAGCCAACACTCACCTAGCATCCAGAATGCCCTCATACTCGGAGAGCTGCCTCATGAATCCTGTGTTGGGGCGCGCTATGCTTCTCTTGTGCTTGACAAAGGTGTAGGCCTTCTCCAAAGACCAGCCGTACTCCTTCATGGCGTAGGCGATGACCGTGGAGGCAGACCGGCTGACCCCCATCTTACAGTGAACCAGACACTTGGATTGATTCTTCCTGTGAAATCAGAGAGTAACACTAAGAGCAAGTGAAAATCCTACTGTTGGCATAAGCCACTATATGGGATTTCATGTTTTTGTGGAAATAATAATCCTGCAAATATCTTCATAATAATTTTCTATAAATATCTTCTGTGATTTGAGAAGACTAGACTCTCACTTGGCTCTGACGATGAAGTTGTAGGTCTCGTTCCAGTGGGCGAGCAGGTCTGTGGCCTCCTCGTCATACACCCTCACGTTGTGGTAGGAGAACGTTCCCGGGAAGAAGTTGTCGATCTCCCTGGTTACGTTCAGGATGTAGCCCACTCTGTACCCAAAACACCGTGTTCATGTGATTTACCACCATCGCTAGCTTTTTAGTACGGCACATATTTACAAATTCACAGATGATAAAAAAAAGAGGTGTGATCCCTGAGAACTACTTCATCCAAAGCCAAAAGGAGCTCCGGCATTATACTCACCCACATTCCTGAAGTTCCTCGAGGTTGGAAGCATTCCACTCTGAACCCTGGAGCAGGAACAGACAGAGATGAATGACGAGGAGTAATGGGGGTTATGGTCAACGTACTGGTGTGTTGGTGTGAAGACGAGTAACTATGTTGGGCATGCAGCTACGGTCTCACCAAGTAGAGATGGTCAAATATCAGCGTGGCCTTGTCCATCTGACCCAGGATCAGCAGCATCTCGTTGTCGATGAACTCCTTGTACTCCTTCAGGTTACAGCTCATGTGCTGCTCCAGCTCTGTACGGATCTGAAATGGGGGAGACAGGAAGAGACAGGCGTTCAAACCTTCTGTCAAACTGTTCTCCTTTGATCTATGAACTCCGGCCATGCGGTCGGGCGGCACATACTTCCTTGGAGGTGACGTTCTCCAGGTCTTGGAACATCATAATGCTCCGTAGCTTGGCTTTGATTTGACACTCCGTCCTCTCTCTCTCTGTTGGCCTGTGGAAAATTAGCCATTGGCCATGTGAACACATTTGTGACGTGAAGGGTTGTGCATGAATCAAACACCTGAGCTGTGGCAATGCTGGAGAGGGCCCACTCATAGGCAGGGGGCTTACCGGTCCACGAACATGGCAGGTGAGTCGGGCCGCGTGCTCTCTAGGTCTGTCATAGCGTTCCACTCGTTGATGGAGCTCTGCTCCGAGCTGACACAGCTCTCATAAAAGCCCATCCAGGTGAGAGCCATGCCCCCGGGGAAGTAGTTGAAGCGCCGAGACACCTCGCATACCTTGTGGAGGATCTGCAAAGCCGACCTGGGGGCAGAAACAGCAGAGCTCAGGCATAATGGGAGAAGACAAGAGACAAGATGATAGCGAGCCTTTGATTCTAAAAGGTCAGTGCCAGAAGCAACCATCAACTGATGCATGATGCAAGGGCTAGACAGCGTTAGCAGTGTAACCAGAACCATACTCCAGATTGAGTTACTATTGTTTTAAATTGTAAAAACCATAAAATGTGTGTAGTGAGTTGACAAGAAGTGCTTCAAGGCAAATAAAACGTAACACAATGACTTAGTTTACACTTGCCAATCATCAAATCTTGAAATCCAAAGAAATTGCTGAACACAACTATCACACATGAATTTCCTCACCACATAGCCTGCACAGAAACAGGCTTGAAGACATGTGATCGTCCAGCTGTGGTCACACTGAACCCCCTGGACAGGTGAAAGAACAGATATCAGTCCATCCATAGATATTTACATAGAGAGATGATGGCATAAAGTGGAGTCAAAGCAGAAACACTGTACGGCCTGGTCCACAGGATCATTAACGGCAGCACAAACAAGCAGAACATTCCTCCACTAACCCACAGAGAGGGGGAGAACTTTACCAGGTCAGCAAAAACTCTGCTGCCACACATTGGGAGGTAAATGCCTGCTGTTCACTGTATTGCCAACAGAGGCCAGAAAAAAGAGTTTTGTTTGTATGGCGTAACGCAGCGGAGCAACAGATGTTTCTGCAGCTTACATGGTTTGAGGCCAGCATGTAACACCACTCACCCATCTCCATCTAAATGAATCTTTGTGTCACTCCACAGTGGTAACACCATCCCGATCGAACAGTTCTTACTGCAAACAATACATAACGAAAATCAATGATTCCCATTGAAAAATATCATCAAAATAAAATGTGCCTGCCACTAGTTTTCTGTGATGACCCAAATGACAGGTGACAACCTCTAAGGGGATTGGGCATACCTATCTTTATCGGTGAAGTCCATCCCTAGTAGGATGTTCTCTTCTGTGTCTTGGCGGCCATTGGAATACACCACCACCATGTAGCGCACACGGTCTGACCAGCCGCTCTCTAACCGAACAGCCTGGGGAAGAGGTTGAGGTAAGAACGACATACCGTACAAGAGTCTGAGTATGTGTTTTACAAAGAACCACAAAGAAACCCATCCTGCTGACCAGTTTAATGCGGTCCTCTGAGCGAAGGGTGTTGATCATGACCTGCAAGTGTTGAGGTAAGTCACCTGAAAGAGAATACATCAACAATATAATGATATCTATGTCAAAAACAATACTTTACTGTTCATCTATGGCCCATCTGTGGGAAAGACTAAAACTAAAATCCTCACAGTATACAAAACAAAACATGTCTGCACAGGACCTCACATTTCGACGTCTCAAATCTTTAAAAAACCTTATGAGTACAGATAGGAGGACCAACTGTGTACCAAAAATATAATCTCTAGACTGGTTCAACTGATACTGAACACGCAAAGAGGTGTGTATGACACACTGTACAGTACAGCAACAGTCTATTTAGTCTATATAGTCTATTTACCATTACCATCAGATACAGATGCATGCCAGAGTTATGATTAGCACAGATATGCTCCCCTTTGAACCTAAGCAATGGCCTGAGCACATTGTGATTTAATCAAAGAATTTGGCAACATCTCATCATGGTCTTTGGATACACCTAAACTATGTAGGATAGGTAGCTGGGGGAAAAGAGATAGGACTGAATGGGAGATGATAGCAATACTATCTCCTCAAACACACTGCTTTAAGACTATCCCATTAGTGACCGAAGCACATATGCAGGAGCAGCACATGCATGCAACTACTCTGAGGTAACAACATCCGCTGCGGGCTGGTTGGTCCAGCTTGGTGAGCTTGTGTAACGTCATGATGGGAAAATTAAACAAGTCTAATTTACAAAGCTTTGTCAGATCATCCTTCTTCTTTTCAACCCCATTTGAAAGAATGAATGGAGGACTGTCACAAAAATGTCACTTGGTCGCTTGAGGGAAAACTTTGATTTAAAAAACAGGAAAGCCACAACTGTGGAAAGACATACTAGAGTTGGACTTCAAAGCTTGCTAACCCTTGTCTATACACAGCGTTGCCTTTGTGCCATTGAAAGGTTTGACCTACCTCAGCAAACAAAAGCACAAAAAGTGCCTTGAGGAGATGCAGCCAAACCTACCTGGGACTGATTAGCCTTGAATACAACATGGTGGTGTGGGGATTGAGACTGATATGTCTTTGAATAAGAAAACACATCATATTATGTAATTAAAATGTATACACAGTATGTTATACAATTTAAAGTTATTAACCTTTGTGAGAAAAACCCAAAGTAAAATGTACTAATTAAAAAGTGTCTGAATTGAAAACAAAGGCTTTTTGGGGGTAGAATTATTTTTTCTTTATTTGGCGATTTTGCAGCATGTGTTATTTTATCTTCTTTTATATAAATATGTTTCATGCTCATCGATAAGGGACTGCTTAAAGCTGCACTTCACAAACTAGCATGCTGAGATGAGCATCTTTTCGTGTGTTTGCACCTGTTTACCTGCGTGTTTGTGGTGTGTGGGAGTCCTGGGGTCCTGTGCGCTAGTACCCTGCTGTAGAAAGAGGGCCGCTCCTTTGACCATGAAGAAACTCTCACTGAGGCTGAAAAACAGTCGAGATGAAATGTTATTGAGCCATAGTTAATTTTACAACCAATAACGCCAACCAATATAGTACCTGCAATTTATCTTGTAACTCAAAACCCTACATACCTTATTAACACAAAGTATGCTTTGTGTGTTGGCCTTAAATCCTTCTACCGAGACAGCTACATTGAGCTAGCTGTAAATTACTTTTCAAACGTTCAGCGACCAAAAGGAGGCATAGGGAGGGCATGTAAGGGTGCATGTCCACATGTAACAGAGACTTTGACAATACAGTTAATGCACATAATAAACAGACTGAACACAAACTTTATTACGTTCACTGACATTCCGCACAATAATTTTACCCAGCAATGTATTATGTCTTGTGTCTATCAACATCCACACACACACACACACACACACACACACACACACACACACACACACACACACACACACACACACACACACACACACACACACACACACACACACAC
>JAVQIZ010007156.1:0-11185 GCA_036023535.2 Galaxias brevipinnis
CTCTCTCTCTCTCTCTCTCTCTCTCTCTCTCTCTCTTCAGGTCAACAAAGAGAGAGTAAAACGATTACGGAATTTATGAATGAAATGAAATCCCATGTGATTTTCTATTGAGGTATCCATTAGAAACAGTAGAGTTCCTCTCGTTCTGTTGTTGACTTCATCCCTCCACCTTCGTCTTCATGTCTCTCCGCGTTTCAGACTCTGAGGGGACAGCGGTGTGTGAGATCGTCCACATGAAGTCTGAAGCTGAAGGAAGGCCGGAGAAAACCTTCCAGCTGTGCTGCAGGTCAGTATAGGAACTGTTAATCTGTTTCTGTATGAATTAGATATCCATACAGTATGGATTGGAACTGTTAATCTGTTACTGTATGAATTAAACCTTCCAGCTGTGCTGCAGGTCAGTTAGATCTCCATTCAGTAGGGATAGGAACTGTTAATCGGTTACTGTATAAATTTGATCTCCATACAGTATGGATTGGAACTGTTAATCTGTTACTGTATGAATTAAACCTTCCAGCTGTGCTGCAGGTCAGTATATGAACTGTTAATTGGTTACTGTATAAATTAGATCTCCATACAGTAGGGAAATGAACTGTTCATCGGTTACTATATAAATTAGATCTCCATACAGTATGGATTGGAACTGTAAATTGGTTACTGAATGATTTAAACCTTCCACCTGTGCTGCAGGTCAGTTAGATCTCCATACAGTAGGGATAGGAACTGTTAATCTGTTACTGTATGAGTTAGATCTCCAAACAGTCAGGATAGGAACTTTTAAACCTGTTACTATGTGAATTTAATCTCCATACAGTATGGATAGGAACTGTTGACCTGTTACTGTATGAATGAAACTATCCATCTGTGCTGCAGGTCAGTTATAAAATAACCTATCATTCTCCAGAGTTGGGTGTGTTTGTGTGTACAGGGTTAAAATGATAACAGCTGGTATCGAAGCGTTCTCATTAGTCTGTTGCTGTTGCTCTTCGTCTTCTTTTCCAGCTCTGCAGAGACGAAGAAGGACCTCCTGAAGGCCGTCCACTCCACCCTGAGGGACAAACAGCGCCGCCTCCTCCTGAAGACGGAGTCTCTGCCCCCCAACCAGCAGTACGTCCCGTTCGGTGGGAAGCGGCTCTGCGCCCTGAAGGGCATGCGCCCCGCCATGAACCGAGCAGGTGAGAGGTCAAAGGTCATATGAGCGTTAGTGAGGTCGCAAACCCATAGATGGGAAATGCACGACGACCTTAGAGGGCGTCACGTTGACCTCACGTTAATCCCCATCACACTGCAGAGGAGTTTCAGGTGTTCAAAACCTGTCAGGAAGTCGTTTGGGAAATCAAGTTTCTGGAGAAGCTGTGAGACTATAGTGATCAAGTAGATGAATGGAAACGTCTAGTATATGAACATAATTTAAATAAATTAAAAGAAGAAAATACGTTGTGGCCTAGTGGGTAAAACTGCTACCAGGTGAAAGGTCATGAGCCTACCTGGGAACACCACCACAACTGTGCCCTTGAGCAAGGCACTTAACCCTGAATTTTTCCATGGGGGCTGTCCCTGTAATCTAATTGTAAGTTGCTTTAAGCGTCTGCTAAAATGAAAAACAATGTCTGTGGTTTCAGTGTCTTCTCCCTCACGGACTTTGCGACGGAAGAAGCTGGTGAGGACCAGGTTGACCATCGACACCGACCTCGCTCTCCACGGCAACAACAACGTGGACAATAACGACGGCGGCCAGGACTCTCACCCCCCCTCCTCCGCCCTCCTCTCTGACCCCAACTCCCACCAGCACCCACCTCGAGGAGGAGGAGGAGACACGGACCGCTGGCTGGAGGAGCAGTTCGACCTGCGTCGCTACGACGACCAGACGGAAGGAGGTGGGGTGGGGCCAATAAAGGAGACGGACATCTTGAGTGACGATGACGAGTACTGTGCGTCGTTGCGGGCTCCGCCCACCACTCTGGAGGTTAAGATGGAGAGACTCAACGTGGAGGAGGAAGAGGAGGAGAGGAGAGAGGGAGGGGTAGAAATGGAGAGGAGGAGGAGGAGGAGTGGACAGATGGGGGACGATGAAGAGATCCAACTTAACCAGGAAGAGAGTAACGACTCCTCCCACCTGTCCGTCTGCGTAGCTCCTCCCTCCCGCTCATCGGCCCCGCCCCTAAGACTGACTCCTCTGAGGTCACAGTGCGCCGTGGAGGGAGCCTCTGACGGGGACCGTGATGTCATCTGGGTGCGACGCGACGACTACACAAACGGAGACGTCTTCTAAAAGAGGGCACGGTTACCGTGGTGACACATAAGCTGCCTGTTTTTAATCTTTTAAAAACGAGGATTTAAAAAAAATAATCGTATTTGTAGAGGTAAAAAAGGACATACCAACTAGTTAGAACCTGCCTTTAATCCTCACCTTCCTCTCTCCTTAATCCTCACCTTCCTCTCTCCTTAATTCGCACCTTCCTCTCTCCTTATTCCTCACCTTCCTCTCTCCTTAATCCGCACCTTCCTCTCTCCTTCCTCTCATCTTCTCCCAAGAAGTTGTGACAATCGGAAACAGGATAGGGATTTTGAAGTTGGCCCTTCTGGACTGAACTCGGCCCGACTCGTGTGATCCTCTGTCCCACCTGTAGTAGTGTCTAAACAGGAACTCATCTGAGCCAGTGTAGTCCAGGTCAAAGGTGCTCTGTGAAAAAGGACCTGGTGGTTGTCTCGGTCTGTGGACTACAATTCCCAGCATGCCTCTGCTTGGACTGAACCCGATGGGGAAATCCAGCTGTCACAAATCACTTGCAAGTGGTACTATCTCTGTAACAAACCTTTCTGCTATCACAGGACACAATTAGTTGCATGCTTACACACACACACACACACACACACACACAGTCTTTTTACAAACACCCTGAGTGTAATCTGAAGATTACTCAAACACTCGCTCACACTGAGAAAGAGGCTTTGGGCAGGTGTCTCGCTGTACACGTATCACAGAAAAGACATCTTCAGCTCGCCTCGTTTTGCCAAAAATGTCTATTTTTCAAAGTAGGAATAAGGGTCATTATTTTTGTTGTTGTTGCTTCTAGACTCTTCAAACTGTTTTGTATTTGAACACTCAAGGGCTGTGTGTGACTGAATTACTCTTCAGGGGCTTTTTGAGCTTAAGACTACTTTGAGAATAGTACTGTTATCCAGCTAGCTTTATGGCGCTTTTTACTGTTCAGCTCTAGATTTCAAACTGCACTCTGGGGAACGGTCAGGAGCAAGGCGCTCACTCGTGTTGGCCAGCTTATCTCTTTTGATTTGTTGATAAAAGCAATGGACCTTCTTTCTTAATTAGTTTGTGTTTTAAAAATATCTCGCAGTTCAGTATTATTAGTAAACAATCCTCTTTTTAAAAGAACTATCATGAAATTATAACCAAACCATCCTGTTTTACTTGAATTGTTTTTTCTGTTATTTTAAATGGAGAATTTGAGCAGAAATGCCATAGTGACCATTCACGATTCAAATCCAACTGAAATAAGCCATCTCTTTTTTTTGGCATGTCAATTAGCATGAACACAACAAGAGGTTGGCCGAACAGGTAGACCAGCACTTGGCTCTATATTCCGAATCTTTGGTTAAGTAAAGCTCCACTTTTTCGATTTGCTGTTTTTCCCGAACTACTGCCTTTTCCCCGCTAGATGACACTGTTGTACCGAGGCAGCCACAGCGTTGCACCTCAAGTGGAGTAAAATGTGTCTGGAACTCTACATTTGTGTGGATTAAACTTGCACTTGGATGGATATATATATATCTATATCAATATCTATATAGATATATATATATACACACCGGTGCGTTATCTGTGAGACCCCCCAACACACGCACACAGTACTTAATATAACTGGGGGTCAGACCATGAGCCGTATTCTTTAGTTAGTGTCTTTTTTTTTTAAATGATATTTTGCCATTTTATTCTGATGGTTTATTAGGAACACTGGACAGTGATGATAAACTAATTTTAATAGCTTTTTAGTACCTATTCATGAGGTTGTGAGGTACAATCACTTGTCATTATGTGCAAAACTTTAGAGCTCCTTAAACTTTTCCCGTTGCAATTTTTAACACTGTGTTCGTACATAAACTTGTGGAGTATTAACTTGACTGTTATACTTTTCTATTATTATTAATAATAATATCATGAAAATAAACTTTCTAAAATTTTTGTTTTTGAATTATTACATAATTTACTCAGATAATCCACCATTAGACCTAAGCATTAGAAGCTTCATTGCATTTAGTCTGTGCTTTTTTCCCAATGTCTACTTTTTTTCAACTGACCCAGGGGCTTAGTAGGCTAATCTTTAATAAAATAAAATAAAAACACAAACTCACACCAAGCTAGGTTGCAGGCAATTGATGATTTTGTAGTTTGGTTTAAAATAAAATAAAATAAACCAATAATGACATCCAATGTATATCAATATACAATGGTATGCCAATATATTAATTGGTTAATAGTTTTCAATTACCTGGGAATATGATTTTACTGCAGAACTCAACCGATGCCTCTACATAAATTCCTTTGCAGTCCACTCTCTTAGTATACACCGGTTATACAGAGTGACCGCTATGGAGTTAATCCGTGTGTGTAACCTGAAGATTACACAGACGCACTTCTCTAATCAGCATCAGGACCGCTGGAGAACCAGAATATTGCTGCTTTCCTGCAGGAGCCAGCTGCTCCTAATCCCCTTTGCAGCCTCCCTGCTCGCGCCTCAGCTTCTGTCCCGCGCGCACGGGGCTGAGTCAGAGGAGACCACGCGCAGGGACAAGTTGAAAGGTGCATGTGAAATAGCTATTGCTTTCTTTTTTTGTTTGTTTCAAACGTGCTATTACTTATAATCGACAATGTTTTATGCCTACCTGGCTTGTTACGACTGATCAACCCGCGGAGTAGACACTCGTAAAGGAATCAGGGATTTAAAGGGAACAAGTTCCACAGTGGAAAATACTCATCGCAATGGTGGAGGGATGCAATACGTTTTACTGCAAGGATTACAGAGCATTCACTCTCTGAATTCGAACCATGGGTTTTTGCCAAGATGAACGTTGAGTTTGATTACAGACCAATGCAGAGGAGGACGATTCTGGTCGGCAGTGCGCTCTTTCTGGCACTGATTTGCCTGAGTTCACAGCAAGTTCTGAGAATAGGTAAGCTAATCAAATCACGAACGTAGATTGCTTTGATTCTCTAGTAAAGGACTAGCAGGAATTTTAAGCTTCGGTAGGACGCGTTGGTAATACAAAAAAGCCTAATTACTGAGCGCACAGGATCAGTTTGGGTGTGTGTCCATTACCATCTGTTGATTAGGCGCGTGGTCATCACCGGTGACTCAATCTCTTTTATAGAGCAACACTTCAACAACTTCACCAGTGTCAATGGTTATATGGTTGTTAAAATCATGGGGTTTCTTAATCACACAAGCACAGCACACTCGTCATTTTGTCCATTTAAATCCGTTCATAAAAGCATGTCCATGCATGTACACGAGGCCTAATGTAACATTTTGACATTTTGAAACAAAAACTTGTTTATTTCTCTGGATAACATTTAAAACTGACTTCACCACAAAGTATTGGAAAGGCGTTAATAGAGTGAAAGGTATTGTCTGTCTTAATAGTCCCACTAATGTTTTTTTCTATAATGACACACACACACACACACACACACACACACATACAGTATATACCTATACACGTGGTTGCTTGGTTACAGTCGATCAATTCCGGTCTTTTGCCGCTGGACAACGCCACTAGTCTACTGGACACACTGCTGGACACACTGATCCTCCTGTGGCAGGTTCCCTCAGCCGCAAAGATGGATTAGCCTAGCAGGGGTGGAGGGAGGAGGAGGAGGAGGAGGAGGAAGGGAGGCAGTGGCGGGGTAATCATCCAGAACTCCCCCATGACTATGAAGGTGAATCTGCCCTGGAGATCAGACAGGAGACCTTTCAGTGATTAAACTGGGGAGGAGCTGTGTGAGGACAGGTGTGTGTGTGTGTGTGTGTGTGTGTGTGTGTGTGTTTGTGTGTGCGTGTGTGCGTGCGTGTGTGTGTGTGTGTGTGTGTGTGTGTGTGTGTTTGCTATCTGCTATGTGTCCCACAGTCAATGGTGTCCCTAGAATAGAGAGTGGAGGGTAATGGAAGATTGGTTAATTGACTGGCATGCTGAGTGACTGACAGACTGACTGACTGACTGGCTGGCAGGCTGGCTGGCTGGCTGGGTGAGTGAGTGAGTGGCTAGCTGGCTGGCTGACTGGCTGGTTGGCTGGCTGACTGACTGGCTGGCTGGCTGGCTGGCTGGCTGGCTGGCTGACTGACTGACTGGCTGGCTGAGTGACTGACTGACTGACTGACTGGCTGGCTGAGTGACTGACTGGCTGGCTGGCTGACTGCCTGGTTGGCTGGCTGACTGACTGGCTGGCTGGCTGAGTGACTGGCTGACTGGCTGGTTGGCTGGCCGACTGACTGACTGACTGACTGACTGGCCGACTGACTGGCTGGCTGGCTGGCTGGCTGACTGACTGACTGACAGAATGACTGACTTAGTGACTGGCTGGCTGACTGAGTGACTGACTGGTTGAGTGAGGGGTAGAGGGGAAGTTAACAGGTGAGCCCTCGTTAAACAGATGGGAGTCACAGCAGAACTGCATTCCAAGAAGACAGTGGTAAAGCATAGATAGCACGCACACAGTCACACACACACACACACACGCACACAGTACATGGAGCTCATACACAGACAGAGAGTGTGTGTGTTTGATGGTATGTGATGTGGGGAAGAGGGTTTACAGCCAAAGCTGTAAAAGCCTTTTGAAAGCCTTTAGCAGTTCTCCGTTCTTTCCTGCTGAAGCGGAACTGTCTTCTACCCTTGACATCCTCGACAGGCAAGGGGAAGCTAATTGCAGACACCTAGCCCTCTGGGGAGACACTTTAAGTCTCCTGTAACATAATCAACGGGGCATTGACGGGAAGAAAGTCAGTGATTTCTCTGTATTTTTCTCTGAGTTTTAGGCGTTGCATATCATCACAAAATGTTAAATCTGTTCCAAAGTTTCTTCGGGGGTTTGGTGTGTGAAAGACACTTTCTTCACAGGCCAAAATGCACTGACCCCACATCACCTGTGTGTTCTCATTAGCATATCCCCCAACCACCCCTCTATTTAGTGCTCCTTTGATCTGCCGAGGAAGTATATTATCAGCCAATCATAGAGGGGCTTGGTGGATCAGTCCAGAACCGTCTAGATACCTGGGCACATTTTATGTTGCCTACAAAGGACAAACACATTATCCTTGGCACATTGTTCACAACACAATCTTGTTCCAGAGTTACTCTCGTAAAGCCCACAGACAACAGTTTCCATTTCAGAAGAGAAGACTGTGTGTGTGTGTGTGTGTGTGTGTGTGTGTGTGTGTGTGTGTGTGTGTGTGTGTGTGTGTGTGTGTGTGTGTGTGTGTGTGTCAGACTGCAACTCTGTATCTGTGTGGGCGTGAGTGAGTGACAGCTGAACCTACTTCCTCATTAGGCATGTTATTGAGGTCACTTCCTGCCCTCCTGTCCTTTCTCTGTGCCTGTACCTCACCTTCCCTAATGAATCCTAATGAACAGACAAAGCCTGGTGGCCCTTAGGACTGTCGCCATCGTGCAGATCTATGTGACGATCTTTGCTGATGAGAGAGAAGAGCTGCCATCTTCTCTAAACGACTGTCTATGGGGGCTGTCAGGAAGGGGCCTTCATCATCTGTCAGGCCTCCAATGGAGATGGCAGTGTTGGAGCGGATGGGTGATTGTGAAGCTTAGCGAGGTGCCCCGCTGAGAGAGAGAGAGAGAGAGAGAGAGGGAGAGAGAGAGAGAGAGAGAGAGAGAGGGAGAGATCAGAATCCAAAGAACAGAAATGACTAAGTCATTTCCTGTTCAGTCGGTTCTTTGTGATAGAACCTCGTGTTCAAAATGAAATTTCACAAAGCCATAAGGTCAGTTTATAACTCTGTGAATGGCCGCTGCCACACCTGCTCGTTACCGGCTAATTTTAACACCGTCCATATTTCCCACAAATGGGCCACGCTTTTCATGGCCATTACCTTGCAATAGCCTGGTTGATAGCAGGGCCCTCTGTAAGAGCATGCTCTGCCAGCACTATGGCTACATGTTAGCCCATTCTTCCTATACACTGGGGTAACACCAGGCTTATGAGGGACTTTTATGAGCCGCCTACTACTTTTTGCATTCTTATAGGCACTCTGGATACGCATTAATTCATTAGGAACAGTTACTTTTTCTTTTGCATTTAGTAGTTGGTTCAGTGAGGTTGATTGGTTTAAGTGCGGGGAGTTTCTTTCAAATAATTAATGTACCGGAGATTTACTCTTATAAGTGCCTGCAATTTGTTCAACTGTTTACCCATTTCTACTACTGAAGTGAACACATTTGCGTACATTTTATTAAAGTTACAAGAGGCAGTTTATCTGTAGATGATTCTGGCGATCTCTGCTGTTTGCGTTGTGTAATTATTTTCCTTAGCCATTGTGAAGAAGACACGCAGAATGCTTGTGGTCACTGCATATTCAGCATGATCAGCGACTATACTCAAAGACTTAGTGACACACTTCCTTGTGCCGTAAAGCAATTTGTCACAAATTGGCGGCAGATCGTGCCCAGTGGCAGACATAATTAGTGTTAAATATTGAGAGTTAAAGAGGACTGATCTGAACCGCAATTATTTCATTCTCCCATAGACATTACAATGTGCTATCAGAAGAAATGTGCTGATAATCCATTAATATAAAAAAGTTGCCGATAGTTGGTTTAAGCTTTAAATTTGTATAATTTATCATCACTCCTATATCTCGTTTCATAAATAGACTAACTGTAACCGCAACATTCATCCTAAATATGTTGAACTGTTGGTGATAGAGGCTGTCAGGTTTCACTGAATTCTGAAATTGCACTTGTCTGATGGGTTGAGACCATAGGCCACAGATCTCATATGCAGTCACACCTGAAATCTGCACCACCTAGGATACGGTGTTTGAATTCAAAATGGGTTTTTGTAATCGGTCACGTGACACAGTGTGATGTCACTAAGCATGTCTACACTTGACTTAACCAAACCTTATAGAAACCTCTTAGCAGAGGGTAAGGCCGTTAACCAAACCTTTTAGAAACCCCTTGGCAGAGGGTAAGGCTGTTAACCAAACCTTATAGAAACCTCTTGGCAGAGGCTAAGGCCGTTAAGTAAACCTTTTAGAAACCCTTTTGTAGACGGCAATGCCGCGGTGGTAAGGTTACTATTCGTTATTCATAGGTCGTGGAGCTGCACGGAGGGTGGGTGTCAGTGTTGAATGGTGGCTGTCTCCCTCCACCAGCGTTGCTTTGCCTTTTAGTGAAATTAGCAGAAATAGATTACACCCATTTAGCCAATGCAGGTTGGATAATTTCTATTTTAATTGACTGGGAATTGGTGAGAGAAAAAAAAAACACAATTTACATGTACTAATGGGTTTTTCAAATTGATTTTTGTGTGTGTGCAACTGCATTAGCTCTGTGTTATCGGCTGTGGACAGTGTTTTCAATACAGTCGTTGATCAACAAGAGAATCTAAATGAAAGGCAACATTTTAAATACATGCACTGTACATTGGAAAATACTTGGTTAGTCTGTGGTTATACAATAAACAAGAAAAGCCATTTAGCCATTATAAATGTAACATAAATGTTCAGCGTTGTTCTATGGGCTCTTTTGTATGTGGGACTGTGTGCACACCTTCAAAATCCTTTTGAAATATCCACCCTGAACCTGCAGAATAGCTGCTGTGAAGAAGGCCTGGACAGTAATCAAACTTGACAGGTAAAATATAAGTCAATATGACCTTAACACCAGGTTTTGAAAGGGGTAGTGAACTCAGGATATTGGAACAGTGGTCTGTCCAGCGTGTGAGTAGAGTGAATATGTGTGTGTGTGTGTGTGTGTAGGAGCAGTGAAAAAGAGAGACAGTCAGAGAGAGAGAATGTTTGCTCATTTGAATGTGGGTAGCGTATATGTATACTGCTTTCTAGTATGTGTGTGTGTGTGTGTGTGTGTGTGTGTGTGTGTTTTCACACACAAAAAAGGAGCAAACCTTTCCTTATTGCTCCACTCCATCACTTAGCAAGTAACCGTAGCTTTTCAGTTTACCGCTCAGGCCTAATTAACTGCGAAGATATGAATGTGCAAATCTGGACTCTAAATCTTCAAGCCCTCTGACAAAAGCTTTTACAGTCTGTCACAGCTGAATGATAAACAGTAGCTGGAGACCGTAGTGGACACAGTGCCATCTAGAGGCCAATAGAAGTAACGCGAGGGCTACTCTGAGACACGTATCCCCTTGGTGGCCTACGGCACTCCACTCTACATTTGCGAGACACAATCTGCACACGTGCCTTTCATGTGCTATGTGGATATAATTTAGCCACATGGTTTAACAATGGACCTGGCCAGGTTACTTACTTCAGGGTTGATATGAAAATAATACAATGTCAGTTGAGCTTGTACAGGCATGATGTAACCATAGGAGGCTTACAGATAAATACAAGAGAGTAGAAAAAAGCATTATGAAGCACACAAAGTAAACTTGCCAACTTGTGTTCTATGCAAAATAAAAGTTGAGGGGCAAACACCTACCTGTCTGACAATTAATGTAGAATCAAAAGTTGTGCTTGCAATAATAGTGCCATAGAAAAATCCTTTAGCCCCCCCCCCCATGTTTAATATACTACTGCCTTAGCCATATCTTGACATATGACCGATTATTGTAGATTGTATCATCGTGGGAACAACGGGGACTTTCGACTGCGAGTACCCCAACGCCCACATCTGCAGAATAAAACACGCAGACGGTATCCGACTCCTTAGAGGGGAGTTTGGCTTTGACAGACCCACGGAATAAGGAACGCAGCCATGTGGGGACCAATGAGATGAGGTCGGCTTTACTGTGCTCTGACGTAGAGCTAAATAATCTGGGAGGAGGGGGGGACGGGACGGGGACGAGTATCACGCCAAACTGGAGGGTGTTCTGGAGCTCCTCAGTCTTGTGTGTGAGTGCGTATAATGTGTCAATGAAATATGCCAGGGTATAGGTGCAGTGTTTTCTTTTACATTTGGGGGGGGG
>JAVQIZ010007167.1:0-13905 GCA_036023535.2 Galaxias brevipinnis
CCCCCTCGAGGACCGCCGGGGGCTTAAGGGAGCTGGGCGGAGGAGGACGTGTCGGGGCGGCAGCGGAGTGACCAGACAACTCTGTCACAGAGGGTCACAGAGGGCAGAGAGACCTTTTCACCCTCCCCTCTCTCTCTCTCTCTCTCTCTCTTTCTCTCTCTCTCTTACACCGAAACAGAGACCGAACAGAGTATCACACTGCAGCAAATGTGTGTGGGTTTTGTTTGCAGGTTTGACTGTAAGGGAGAGCAAGCGAGAAAGAGAGAGAGAGAGAGAGGGAGTGAACATACTCTTCCTTCCTGCTTGCCTCCAGTGGGTTCAGATTCAGTTAGAGCAGCTCACTGCGTGAAGAGGACACGTCACACAGACACTGAGAGAGAGAGAGGTGATGGCGAGACACACGGGCAACTTGGGAAAGAATTAAAAGAACAGGAGAGAGCGCGCGGGCACCGGGGAAAAGGGACGTCGAGAGAGAGAGAGAGAGAGTGAGAGAAAGAGTGGAGAGATGGAGTGAGAGGCTTGATGGAAAACGACAGGGCTGAAAGTCCCGAGAGAGAAAAGCAGGGGAGAGCTGAGGGACGGAGCGATAGAAGGAGCGCCCTCCATCATCGGCGGTGTGCTCCTGTGTGAGTGTGTTCCAGCAGCGCGCCGAGCCCACGGCATGACGTGCTGTGAATAACATAGGGGCTCTCAGGCAGGATGTCCAGGCTGTGGTAGGGGGTGGGGGGGTGGGGGGCGATGCCGAAATGGAGAAGGAGAAGAGAAGGTTCAACCTGAGTCGACTGCTGACCCTCTACCTGTTCAAGAGGCACCAGAGCAAGACCCTTTCCGGCGGCGGCGGCGCTAACGGTGGCGGCTATGAGCCCGCAGCAGCAGCAGCAGCAGCAGCAGCAGAGACGGACGCTACGTGTTCAGCTCGGGGGAACCACTGGACGGTAATGTTGTGACTGTCTCGTTGGCCCTCTGCGGGTTGTGTTCAGAGAAAGTGTGGAGTTTGCCGTGCGTGGAGGTGTTGTGGGACACGATTAGCCTAGCTGCGTGGGAAGATGTGCGTCGGTCGGTTGCTATTGGCCTTCTCGTGTGGTTAAGTTAAGACCAGGTGCTTGTTGTGTGTATCTTAGTGTTCGTGTTTAGGTTGTCAAACCCCTCTGGGAACTGCTCGTGTTAGCTTTTGGCTGTTGTGGTTATGAAGTGGAAGGAGGTTCTCTTTTTCTAGTGTTTGTTGCTGCATCTCACAACTTGTTACAATAACGTCTGACAATTACATTCCTTTCCTTTGTTTAAGCCTCTTATCTTTGGGTTTCACGCTGAGTTCAGTGGGTGAACATCTTCAGAGAAGGGTTTGGGTTGAGAGGCTTCTCGTGTAGCTGCTGTCTCTGTGAGGTGTGAGATCATGTGTGCTGAAGTGACTCAGTGTTTGTGAGGGTGCCACTTCAGTCAGCGGTGACAGGGCGCCATGGAGCGGTGTCAAAACCGTCACGTGCTACACCCCTTCAGTCAGACTGTTGGTTTCTTGACAAGACCGTTTCCTTTGCTGCATTCTCGCACCGTTGTCCTCCATTTCAATGTGGCTTTTGGGGGTGTGCGTGCGGCTGAAATGCATTTCTACAGGTCAAGCCGGGTCAGGAAATGCCATTAAATGTGGTGTGGGATTATTTAAAATAGTTTGTTTGATGTTAAGGGTCAACTAGCAGTAAATGCTACGGAAGCCCTGTCACTATTTCCAGATGCTGCTGAACATAACTACACACCAGGGTCTAGAACTTCCCCTGCTTACTTTCTGTGTGGGTGTGTCAACGAGCGTACTGTCAGTTACGGCCCCTTTCTCTCATACTAATTGTACAGCCCATTAGCTAGCTAATGTATAGTCCGGAGTGAACAGAGCCATCTCTTTATGCTCTCCTGCTGCAAACCCTTTCTCATGCTGTAAGCAGAGCTTTGAAAACTCTCTATCTTTCCCTCTCTCCCTCTCGCATACAGACACACCTCTTGGCTCTGCCACCACTCTTCCCCTTTCAGAAGTGTTTTTCTGAGGCCCCTGTATGTGAACCACAAAGAGCCTCTGATCAGGGCCACGGCCTTCCAGCGCTTACACATCACACACGTGCACACACATGCGGATACACACACACACGTGCACGCACACAAACATCCTGTCAAGAAGACGTTGTTGCTTCCCTTGCTGGTGTGTTATTGACTATTGACCGTGTTTATCTCCGTGCCCCCAGGAGGATGACAACATCAAGGAGATCAACATCACCCATGTGGTTAAGGAGGGCTCGGAGAAGGCCGACGCCTCCCAGTTCGAGCTGCTCAAAGTCCTGGGACAGGGGTCCTTTGGCAAGGTAAAAACACCCCCTTAGGGGATGACTGCCACTGCTGGGTTTTTCAACACAGGAGTTTACAGTTTAAAGTGGTGCTTAGTCTTTACACGGGCTACGTGGGAACAATGGGGTCATGTTCTGGTGAAGCACAGTGGAGGGGTGGGGCTAGGTTTGAGATACTGGTCCTACCAGGTGTGGTAGCAGGTTAATGGTCCCTGTGGTTTCAATGCACACCACCACTGTTTGAGTCTGTGATGTGTCTGTGTGCACAGGTGTTCCTGGTACGCAAGGTGACCCCTCCCGACGACAACGAGCTCTACGCCATGAAGGTCCTCAGGAAGGCCACTCTCAAAGGTACGCCATATCAAACCTGATGGGTGGCATCAATGTGGGACAGCTGTAGATGAGTCTAATGCTGGGTACCTTGGCTATTAGAACAAGTTCTAAATAAAAAAACTTCTTTTGTGCCATTTCACCCAACTGTGAAAAATCTGTTTTTTGTTTTTGTGGTATGGGTACCTTTTTTCACATCGCTTTTGTTTCCCGGACATTTAGTCATGGTATTTGCGGCGTGTTTTATGTTCAAGTAGCAAAACGACAGTTTCGGTTAGGTGGTGTGTGTTCTTCCTGTGAACAGAGCACTTCCGTAGCTCTGGGGTTACTACCCTGTACTCAGGTGCTGCAGCTGTGCTTCGCTTGCATCCTAAATGTAGGGGTGAATACATGCTCCCATGAAACAATTTGGTGCCCACATTCTAAAGTATCCCGCGATACTCTTAGTGCTTTGTCGTTTCTCTGAAGAACATGCTGTGATAATATCTGGTTTTAGATTCATTTTCTGAATGTTCCCAAAGGGATGGTGTTGGAACTGTAATGTGGAGTGAGACTGAGAAAGCACACGCAAACACGACTCATCCCGACTCTCTATTTTCTCCACAGTTAGAGACCGCGTGAGGACCAAGATGGAGCGAGACATTCTAGCCGACGTCAACCACCCCTTTGTAGTCAAACTTCACTATGGCAAGTTGTCGTTGACGATTTTTCTGTATTTCTTTGACATTGCCCCCTTTATGTCATAATTCGAAAGGAAGTCTCATCTCAAATGTTGGAAATTAGTAACTTAGATCAGTATAATATAATAAGAATCCACCGGTGTTTGCACGTAGCATTCCAGACTGAGGGGAAGCTGTACCTGATCCTGGACTTCCTCCGAGGTGGGGATCTCTTCACCAGGCTCTCCAAAGAGGTGATCCTCCTACTGTACATGATCCCAGAGCTGCCTCAGCAACTACTCCTACTATAGACTAAATATGTCTGTGGTTTTATGACTTTCATTTGAATTTGATTCAACAACATAGAGTTTGACGACGTAATGTTAGAGCAGGGAGCCTCGTCGTCACCATCGCTGTAGACGTGCTGTGAGAGAAAGCCGCATCAGCCCTCCACGCGTTTTAACATGGTCGTTTGTGTGCGTCCCCCTCAGGTGATGTTCACCGAGGAAGATGTGAAGTTCTACCTGGCGGAGCTGGCTCTGGGGCTGGACCACCTGCACGGGCTGGGCATCATCTACAGAGACCTGAAGCCAGAGAAGTATGGAGGGAAACACTGGGACGTGCTAAACCTTGGGCTGCCTCACTCACATGCACACAAACACAAATATGCACTCACGTATTCCAAACTCATGGGCATTCTGCTGGCCTCCAGCTCTTATCGTATTGTGATCACAGCCGTGCGTAACATCAGTTTGATCTTTTTTCTCTAATAACCCACATCAATCATTTCCCATTGAATATGTCAGGAGAGCATGTTCAGGGTCGTTTTCAGACTGGTCCCATTAGTAAATGGATTATTTGAAAGATGTGAGCTATGTCTAATAGATGTGGTGTAAGAAAGAGGAATTACAAAGGTCGTACAGTAAATAGTCTAAGTCAGGCTGGGTTTCCTCTGACGTAAGCACATCGCTGAAAGTTTAAAATATTATCAGAAATTACACTTGTGTGATGTTGTATCACAGTCTGTGTGTCTCGTTTGGGAAAATACACGCTGTTGAAACTTTTGACAGTCATCAGTGTCTGCCTTTTGACCCACAACATGTTTTAATCATCTTTAATGTGTGGGAATGAACACTTGTGTTGAATAATGTGTCACTTGCAATATTGGCACAGTATTGTAAACATATGTTCATATTTCCCCAAAATACTATTTTAAGATGAATAATTAGGCCTACAGTTGCTTTTTTACAAGTAACATAGTCCTCTGTATTAATGCCTGAAATGATGAGCCTCATTGCTTGGAACACAGCCTTTTTTTGGAAAGGTGACGCCAACTTTGCCTGAGCAGGGCCTCTAGCCATTACCATCACCTACAGTTACACGGCCATGCCCTGAAATAAACTACAAAAGCGAAGCACTTAAAACAGCCTCTCTCCAAAAGCATTTCCTGTCATTACAGCAAGTGGTTGCCCAATAATTGAGTAACAAATAATACTCTGGCCTTTTGATACTGTCTACGGTATAACCTGATATCTTTCAGGGTATCTTTTTACTTTATTATTGACTATGTCTATGGAATAACCTGATATCTAGGGAATTATTGACTATCTTTCTTCTATTTGTTCTAGCATTCTACTGGATGAAGAAGGACATATCAAACTCACAGGTAACACATTTTCTCTGTCTTTCTCTAATACTCTCCCTCCCTAACTCGCTCCCTCATGCACCACATTCTCTCATACACACACACACATAAATACGTATATACACATGCACTAGTCAGTGTGACCTTAGTCATTAATCAGTGCCCAACCTATCCTTGCAGAGCTCAGATAGTGTCACTGTATGAGCCTGCATAAAATGATTAATCCCATATCTTATCGCCTTGGAAATCCTGGTCATTTATTTACCATAGGCTGGAATCAAAGGTGACCTTAGAGAGTGTAGTCGCCACAATGGAAAATCATAGTCTTCTTATATAGAACTGCACTGTGCAGAATCGAATGTCATATATTACCTGATGAAATGTATTATTATTTAATTTATGATAGCATTTCATATGCATGTCTGCTAGTCATAGAGAGATTAACAAAATAAAGTCACGATACTCAAGATCAGGTGTTACACCTTATGGCTGAATATGTTATTGGGTGATAGAATGTTTCCTAAGTGGAGCATCCTTTGGTTTCTCCCAGACTTTGGCTTGTGTAAAGAGGCCATTGATGTGGAGAAGAAGGCCTACTCCTTCTGTGGTACCGTGGAATACATGGCCCCTGAGGTTGTCAACAGGCAGGGTCACATTCACAGCGCCGACTGGTGGTCGTTCGGAGTACTCATGGTGAGAAACCAAACGTTTGTGAATTGTCCAAGATTGGCGATATATTTGTGCTTTTCTGTAGATTACAACCAACTAAATGAAATTAGATGTTAAAAGCCTTTTGCTTCTGCTCTCTCCACCCCCTCTCTTTCTTAGTTTGAGATGCTGACAGGATCACTGCCTTTCCAAGGGAAAGACCGAAAAGAGACCATGAACCTCATTCTGAAGTGAGCCCTCCCTGTATAACATACATACATGCATTTGTTGTTGTCTTATAGTGTGAATTATACCAATCATCACTTCTCCTGCCAGACTCAACATTAGCTTTTTCTGACTAAATTAGCGTTTTCCTATACCAATCTCTCTTACCCAAATCCTGCTGTATCTGTTGGGTCTGTGTTCCCCCCTTGCGTAGGGCTCGTCTTGGAATGCCTCAGTTTCTGAGTACGGAGGCCCAGTCTTTGCTCAGAGCGCTTTTCAAGAGGAACCCTTCCAACAGATTGGGTCAGTGCTCCGACATCGACACTGACGCTTTACTGCACACAGCCAGGGACCTTACTGAACACATGGACTGTAGGCCGATGAATAACATGATTTGTGTTTGTAGGGTCGGGGCCAGACGGCGCCGAGGAGATCAAACGACACAGCTTCTTCTCGACCATTGACTGGAACGTAAGTGGCTTCCCCACACCTGACCATTTTGATAGCGGGCCGTTATCCAGTAAGAGTTTAATGTACGACCAGCGTAATATGCTCAGTGGGTCAGCCTATGATTCTGATGTGTATGTTCTGACGGACTCCTTTGTAGAAACTGTTCCGGAGGGAGATCAAGCCTCCTTTTAAACCAGCGGTGGCTCGCCCAGACGACACCTTCTACTTTGACTCAGAGTTCACCTCCAGAACCCCAAAAGGTGAGGGGATGGAAAGACGACCTCTCCCTTAGGGTTACACCTGTTGTATCGATGGTCATGTTGCTTTTTTTGTAAACTGGGAACCTTGCCAGGTGTGTACTGGTAGTAGTAGTTTTCTCACAAACTCTCATTCACAACCAAAACAAAGAAGACGCCACTTAGTAACTGTACAGCAACCAAATGGTTTCGTTAATGTAGACTTTTGGAAAGCTCCAATTAAACCGTGATGTTGGTGTGACTAAACTGAGCATGGCTGATGCAGTTCAAATGATATAGAATGATTCAAGGTAATGCTTGTAAAAGTGGTACACTGTTAATCAGTGAAATGGGCTGGTCTTGAAGCTAAGCAGCTTTACCAAAAATCAGAGAGAAGCTTGGCCTGATCAACATTTTATTAGGATGACATGACGAGCTGTACATTCCAAAATGGCATAGCACATTTTCTCAGAAGATTAACAAATAATCTAACAAATAAATTTTTCTGTTGAACTGAGATGTGTGTGTTTGGTGTTTGTGTGCATGTGTTTGTGTATGTGTTACTCATCTCTGTTCTATCCCAACCCCCCACCCCCCACCCCAGACTCCCCTGGCGTGCCCCCCAGTGCTGGGGCCCACCAGCTCTTCAGAGGATTCAGCTTCGTTGCTACGTCGATGCTGGAGGAGGAGGGGTCAGAGGAGCCCAGCCAGCCCCAGCCTCACCCGGTGGTCCAGGTAGGACAGCTGTCCGTCAGACATTGGGAAAGGTCCACCTAAGCTCCTTCAGTATGGGAGGATATTTTAGGTAGGGATAGACTTCCAGAAATAGTATTTTTAAATATAGATTGTTTGATTGAACCCGAAATTATTGCAGTGTACATTCATAATTTACTGCAGTTGTCGTAAATGTAACATTTGATCTAAGTATTTAACCAATTCAGAAGACATAATTTCTCAAGATTGCTTCCCCACCACTGCAAACTGAGCCTAATGTTTTTAAATGTGATGAGCCCTTCTTTCAAACATACCATTGCAAAATGCTAATTCCACAGACATAGAGATGGAAACTAATTACGATTCCAGCGATGGTTTTTGGAGTTTACACACACGGTGTACGTTGTTGGCCAGTTTCTTTTGCCACCAGGTGGCGACAAAGTTCCTCTCCCTCCTCTTTAGTGCATGATTTACGTGTAATGGCCATGTAAGCCAGAGTGAAGGAGGAGGTTTAGCACTGCTGTCTGAATAAGCTGCCGTAAACGTCTTTGATCCCCTTTCATGCCTGACTCTAATGCCATCTCAGTGAGGATTGCCATTGAATTGCGTGTGTGAGCGACAGCGCGATAGTATGAAAACCTCTTTCTCTCTCTCTCTCTCTCTCTCTCTCTCTCTCACCCTGAGATATGTGTGTGTTCCTCTCTGCAGCAGTTACATGGAAAGAACGTGTTGTTCAGTGACGGCTACGTGGTGAAGGAGGACATCGGCATGGGCTCCTTCTCCGTCTGCAAGCGCTGCGTTCACAAGACCACCAACACCGAGTACGCCGTCAAGGTCAGGACCCACGTTCTGAGTCTTTAGTGTCTGTCTGGTAAACCTAGCCATCCAGGGCGGCCTTTGACCTCCACTACCCCCTTAGTTATGACTGGCTCCTATCCACACATAAAAGGCCTCCTCTTCTAAATAAAAGAAAGAATAAACTGGGCAAAAGATCCCCAAAAGTCTTGCTCGTGTCTTTTTGCTGCCCTTGCCTTCATACAATATGGTGTCCTGTGATGTATTTCATATACTGATTTGATTGGACGGGTTTGTGTAATGGACAGGTGATTGACAAGACCATGACGGACCCGTCTGAAGAGATTGAGATTCTGCTGAGATACGGACAGCACCCCAACATCATCACGCTCAAGGATGTAAGTACACACACACACACACACACACACACACTCTCACTAGGGTTTTAACTATTCTGGGCTTACCGTTGTTGAAAAAGGGACACGTGTATTTGTTTCTAAAGATACATGATAAGTCTTACCGGTGCGTGTGTGTGTCCCAGGTGTATGACAACGGGAAGCAGGTGTATCTGGTGACGGAGCTGATGCGGGGCGGGGAGCTGCTGGACAGGATCCTGAAGCAGAAGTCCTTCTCGGAGCGCGAGGCCAGCTCCGTGCTCCACACCATCACCAAGACCGTGGAGTACCTCCACTCACAGGGGGTGAGCAGGAGCCGCTCCTCTCCGCCTCCTCACTCTGACAGACTGTTCTGTTCATCTGCTCACTCTGACAGACTGTTCTGTTCATCTCCTCACTCTGACAGACTGTTCTGTCTGTCTCCTCACTCTGACAGACTGTTATGTTCATCTGCTCACTCTGACAGACTGTTCTGTTCATCTGCTCAGCTTACAGACTGTTCTGTCCATCTCCTCACTCTGACAGACTGTTCTGTCCGTCTGCTCACTCTGACAGACTGTTCTGTCCGTCTGCTCACTCTGACAGACTGTTCTGTCCATCTCCTCAGCTTACAGACTGTCCTGTCCATCTGCTCACTCTGACAGACTGTTCTGTCCATCTCCTCAGCTTAAAGACTGTTCTGTCCATCTCCTCACTCTGACAGACTGTTCTATCCATCTCCTCACTCTGACTGACTGTTCCCCTGAATCTCTTAACACTAACAGACTGTTTTCTAAACACACACCGTGTGAAGCCATTATAATTTCCCAAAAATGTATAGTCGTCACACGTTATTAAAAGTAAACCTATGATGGGAGAATAAACGTCCATTGAAAGTGTCTCGTTCACTGACGGTTCCATTCCCTGTCTACCTGCACAGGTGGTGCACAGAGACCTGAAGCCCAGCAACATCCTCTATGTGGACGAGTCTGGCAACCCGGAGTGCATCCGGATCTGTGACTTCGGCTTCGCTAAGCAGCTACGCGCTAACAACGGCCTGCTCATGACGCCATGCTACACCGCTAACTTTGTAGCGCCGGAGGTAAGCCCTGTGATTGGTCACTCTGGTGGAACGGAGCTTTGTGATTGGTGACTTTCATTCTGAAGAATGGTTCCCACATGTATAAAGGAGCCTGATGGCTTTTGGATCAGTAGACGGTCTCTTGAGTTTGCTGGGTAGTTGAAATAAAGGCTGTCATGGTTGGCGGTGTGTTGTAGGTGTTGAAGCGCCAAGGTTACGATGAGGGCTGTGATATCTGGAGTCTAGGAGTCCTGCTGTACACTATGCTAGCTGGGTGAGCACACACACACACACACACACCAATAAACTCATTCCCACAAACTGTGCAGTGCTTCCTTTATTTCTATGTCTAATCTGCCCTGTCTGTTCTCCATCAGTTTTACTCCGTTTGCCAATGGTCCTGAAGACACTCCAGATGAGATTCTGAGCAGGATAGGTAGCGGCCACTTCACTCTGACTGGGGGGAACTGGGACAATGTGTCCGACGCTGCCAAGGTACACCATGCAGCGGCTTGTCTCTCCACACCAACGGCTCCTCAATACATCCACAACTCGCATGGCTGCACCTGTGATATGATCAGTGTAATGGTGCTGTAGGTTGTGACATGATCTTCTCTCCCAATTTATGTGTGTCTTGGTCCTACAGGATCTGGTGTCCAAGATGCTCCATGTGGACCCCCACCAGAGACTGACCGCCATGCAGGTTCTCAAGCACCCCTGGATCGTCCAAAGAGACAAGCTGCCGAATAGCCAGCTACCGCACCAGGACCCAAAGTTGGTCAAGGTACAAATGCCCCCCAACCACTTTCGCTTCATGCTACAATGTTTTTTAACTATAATGAAGCAAGTGTCGTTTAAATCATATAAACAATATAAAGCACACATTTCCTGTACATTCGGTACAGGGCAGAAACAGTGCTTTCTTTACTTGTGTCAAGAGACAGTGTTTTTCGCCAAATCTGTTTAGCTCCAACTCAGTGCTGTGTGTGTGTGCGTGTGTGTGTGCGTGTGCGTGTGCGTGCGTGTTTTCTCACCTTTAGGGAGCAATGGCAGCCACCTACTTAGCCCTAAAGAACTCCCAGCCCACCCCGGAGCTGAAACCCATCGAGAGTTCCTTCCTGGCCCAGCGACGCGTCAAGAAGCTGCCCTCCACTTCCCTGTAGAGACTCGCGCCATCCAATGAGATTCAATCGCTAGATTCAAACGACCCAATCAGTTTGCCCTGGGGCAAATGAGACCACGCCCTCCCTTACCAGCCGACGGACAGTGACTGTGGCCCAACCCCTTGAGTATGCCGTGGGCAGTCCCCCTCTTGTTTCGATTTCCAAATATGGTCGTGATACTGGCTGTCAATCTCATTGGACAAGCAACAGGACACAAGGGATCTTGGGGGTCTAGTAGTGGGCAGCAATTTGCTGCTCTTTGAGTTGTGTCATTTGGATAAGAGGGGTATGCTAAGTTAATTAGTATTTTTGTCTGTGAGTGTGAGTGTGCGTGTGCGTGCGTGTGTCTGTTCTGTGTATGCCAGAGACGGAGACCTGCCATTAAAGACCAGATCAGCATCATGTTCTCGTTTTTGGAATGGTTTCCTATTGGCTGACCTTCTCTCCTTAACGTTGCTGTGATTCGCTGTCTTTTGGCTCGTTGCATGTTTGTCTGTCTGGTCAGGTTCAGTTCTGCGTTTGGTATCAGTTTGACTGCCGAATCAACCTCTTTCTCACGCGGAGAAGCCAACGGCTCCAAATCAGGATAAAGTCCCACTGTTGTTTTTCTATGTTTTGAATGATCATATTATTGTTATGAATATAAAAAAAGAGAGAAGGAACCGTTTTGCCATAAATGCCTCTTTGGGGAGTGGTACCACCAATTGATTCTTACTCATGTCAAATGCTGATGTTTGGTACAATGTCAATCGATGCTTGTGTCAGTTGCATGATTAGCAGAGTGTGTTGTCTTACAGCAGGATGAAGGGGCGTGTGCATGGTTTCGTGCAATGATGATGTCATGTGGCCCCCCCCCCTTTCTTTGCTCTGTCGATCTGACCAATTAAAAACATTTAAATATGTCCAAAATATTTTATTATAAAATAAGTACTTTAAAGACATTTACTTGAGCACTATCTGTGAAAAAGACAAACTTGCCCCTAAAACCAGGTATGGTTGAAGGCATGCTGAAAAAGGCTGTGTGTTATTTTGTTTTATTTTCGATATGCAGATTTTGTTTGTCTCCTGTGTCGCCTGCTTTTGTTGTTGTTGATTGTTTTTAGTTGTCCAAAGAAAGTGGTGGTGATGATAGTGGAAGATGGTGGGAGTACGTCAGTGGACTGACTATCCCCCTCTTTGTTGAATTGTCTTGTGACGTGGGGCTGACTGTCAATTTGATTGTATTGAGAACTCAGACGCACTCTATCCCGTAATCTCTGGTATTGTACATGTAATCCAATGGCTGAATCATTCAATCTGACAATCCATCCAAACTGTTCCAGGGGTCTTTAATATATATACTTTCTAGGCAAATTAAAGTTCACATGAATGTCTGTTGGTTCTATCTATCTACTGTCCAGCAACTTCATTAGACTTGCTCAATCATGAAGGATTACAATCTCTTATTTTGAGCAAACATTTGAAAATACATCTTGAGCTTTGTTAAAGCCTCAACAGACAACTTTAATTTAAACTGAAGGTTGTGCTGGCACCAAAAAAAATCTGACGGACGGCCTTTCTTTCACATGTACATTCATTGATTGACATCAAAATACAAGTGTCGGTTATCTATGTTCAACACTCAACTTGAGGTTTTTTAAAGCTTGTATAACACAAGTGTTACCGATATTCATGTTAAAGCCGTTGATCGGGGCTTTAAAGCTTAGGACCACTTTATCTTCCTTATATGGAATATACATTATTATCTAGTGAGGCTACAGCACATTGAAATAAAATACCAGAGTAATCTTTACAACTTTACTGTAGTTTTGACTCTCGTCATTATTCACGATTCAACGAACAGTAGCGATGATTGAGCCATTAGAATCGAAAGAACTCAGAACTACCATTCAATGGCAAAATCCCTTTGGCTGAACATACAGCCTAACAGCATATATTATACTGTACCATAATGCTAAAGATTTTTTATATATCTATCAGAAATTAAATGTTGCTATATTATGAAATGGTTCCCCTACATTTTTGACAGTTTGTTTTGTTAGGCTTGTTTCTGTTTTATTTTTTAAAATGTAGAAAATGTATTTGATTGGCTTTGCTGGGAATGGCTATCACACTTTCAGCAAGAAAACCTCCATTTTCAACGTAAGAAATTGTTGTTCTTCTCTATTTGTTTTTCAAAGTCTGACCATTTATTTCTTGACACTGAAGCTTTTTTTTGTTAAAGGGCAATGCTAACTCTGTGTGTGTGCATCTATCTTATCTGTTTTTCCTGTGTTTTGGGGATCTCCCAATTGCTTTCACATTCAGGCGGTTTATCCATCCTGATTTACCATGTAGCTCATGGTGTATTACTGTGCCTGGCCACTAGGTGGGAGTGGAGTGCAGACTCTGTCTGCAACTGTAGCTGCTGAACTACGCAGGCCCAGATCAGTACAGTTTATAATGAATTGCCTTTCTATTAAAAAAAACTATCTGTGCTGACCATTTTCTGCTGTCTTGTACCTGCTTGGGTCTCCTTTTTGCTGACATTCATTTATAATACACATGGGGGTAAATTGAGTGAGATGTGAGTTTAGCGTTAAAGAGGGGTTCCTATGAAGCAGTAGGGTTGGTGTGTGTTCTCCTTGCTCACCTCGCTCTTCTCCTTAACATGTGACATTTCTTATGCTGTGTGTTCTGCTCTGCCTCCTCCCTCACACCCATACACTCCCCTGGGAGCGCTGATGGACTGCACTATCTACAGTATGTTTGTCTCTCCATCTCACTATCCCTCTTTTTATCTCCTTCATACCTTCCCTCCCCTCCGTAAAATTCCACTTAAATGCACTGCCTCTCCCTTAGCATATATATATTTATACCTAAACGCACACATACTGGCCTGACTTTCTGTAGCACTGAAGCACATACATGTTAACACATACCAATAAATAGGCCCATGCTTTAACATAGTAGCTACATGATCTGACATGATCAAATGCACTAGAAGCTCACATAGGCCTTGAGTTAGTACAGGTATTGATTAGGTTACAGTTAATCTAAGCTGTCAGAGTACATCATCGTTATGCGTCTCCTGTGTGTGCCTGTCTGCCTGCCTGCCTGCTCGCCTGACTAACTGACTGGCTATTTGTCTGTCTCTATCAAAGGGATGGCGAGCACTTTAGTCCATATCCCCTTTCTGTCTGGGCCTTGTCTGCAGGGCGCTGTATTTCTTCTGCCTAAGTGGACAGAGGTGGGGCCGGTCTAGGGGTGCAGAGTACA
>JAVQIZ010007177.1:0-26717 GCA_036023535.2 Galaxias brevipinnis
ATATGAATATATACGATACATATCGAAGAATATACGATATATATATACATACAGTGTGTTCTTCTATATGTATCGTAGAGTCCAACTTATGAAATAGATAGAGTCCTACATTAAATTTATCCAGATTTGCTTTCAAATCTCAGTGCACGTACAGTTTGTAAACAAATGTCAGCCTCATTCTCAGTTTTACAAAAGGTGCATTCTTTTTTAACATTCTAACAAAATGTTTAGATAAGTACATTGCAAGGGTCGCAGCTCTGTTTTATCTTATATGATGCCTCTTTATTTAATTATAACTTTATTTGCCACAGGGACTTCATGAGGCAAAGTCCAAACAATGAAAATTATGGTAGTCGGAACCTATCGATGTCGCCAATGAGTACGGGACAATTGATGTGAATGAACCAGGAACTGCACTCGACTGATCTGTCAACATGGAGGTGCCCGTAAAATCACTTGTCTGAAGGAGACAAGAGTCGTCTCTTATTAATTGTAGTCCTCGTGAGTGACGTTCTATTGCTATATCGTATAGTATAAGTTCACAGACGTTACTATTGTAAACTTTATATTAAAAACGAATGTGATGATTGCATTTAACTTCTGAACCTATCGTTTTGACCATCATTAGATAACTAGCTAGGCAGCTATCTCTAGCTAGCTAGCTCACTTAGCCAAAGCTCTTCTTTTTTTCTTTTCTTTTTTTTTCTCAAAATGACTGGTGTTGCATTACTGTTATTGGTTTATGATGACATATGTTAAGGGATGCATTTTCTTGCCAAGATTGCCCTCCTTTTGCAGAGCCATCTTGTAAATAAAATTGGGCACCTCTCTGAACATTCACAATGCCACACATTATCCTCTCGTCTGGGTAATTCTTGCATCTATATTGTGGTTGCCGTTCATGTTAGCTGACTTTATGTGTCACCTCTCTCACTTATTCACGTGTAGTCAACATGGTGTGTCCATCATGATGAGCTGTGCTCGCTGTCTGTTACGGCTCCAGAGTCTTGGATTTCTGGTCCCCTCAACCAGAGCAGCACTCCAGCATGCTGCCTCGCTCCAGTCACCGGCAGCCACAGCACCCACCTTGACCTGGCAGTTAGCTCCATGCAGCAAAAACAACCAGGTGAGATTATCTAGCTGACTTTGATTGTGAAAGACTTTTGATTGATAAAGCTATGAATAAACTGTTACGCAATGCTTTAGTGTGTAACATTGGTTTGAATCAAGTGTTTACTGTTTTGCTTTCATGTACTTCATCAAACAGGTCCACAGGCACTTTCATAGTTCCCCTGCATGTACAAAGAGCCAGCCTGTACCAACTGACTCTGAGGAAGATCTTGGCAAAAAGAAGGTCAGTTCGCTAGTCACCCATGACGATCTGTTTGAAAAAGTGTCCAAGGAGGTTAAGACCAAGGCCACCTTCAACAGAGTGGTGGATGTCTTCACCAAGAGGGACATAAGGCGCCGGGGCCATGTCGAGTTCATTTACGCTGCCCTGAAGAAGATGCCAGAGTTTGGAGTGGAGAGGGACCTGGAGGTCTATAACAAACTCTTGGATGTTTTCCCCAAAGAGGTGTTTGTACCCAGGAACTTTATTCAGCGCATGTTTAACCACTATCCACGGCAGCAAGAGTGTGGGGTGCAACTGCTAGAGCAAATGGAGAACTATGGTATGTCCACAGATGTGTGTTTACGTTAAACATGTAACCCGTTGGTAAAAAAAATAACCTGACAACAAACAACTAATTATCTTGTATTAATGTGTGTGTCTCCAGGTATAATGCCCAACGTGGACACTAAGGTCCTCCTGGTCCAGGTCTTTGGAGAGAAGTCCCACCCTATAAGGAAGTATCAGCGTCTGATGTACTGGTTCCCCAGGTTTAAGCATACCAACCCCTTTCCCATCCCGCGCCATCTTCCAGAGGACCCTGTGGACCTGGCCCGCCTCAGCCTCACACGCATTGCCAGCAACCTGGACTCCAAGGTCATAGTCTACCAGGTAGGTTTGGAAGCCATTCGAATACGCTATGCATTTCTTTAGCCCATCTAAGTGTGAAAGGATTCAATTCAGGTGAGGGTTACGTTCAAGCAAACCATTTCCATTTTAGGAGTTTTCTGGCTCACAAAGGTGTTGAACTTTGGAATTTGGTCTAATTTTAATAGGTTGATACATTGTAGACATAAACAGCTTGATAAATACTCTGTCTGCCTTTATAGATGGCGTGTACAGACATCTCCGAGACAGGAGAGGAGATCACAATCCCCCACATTGTAGGTAAGTTTCCAACTACTCAGACCACGGTTTATTAATTTACTGTTTAAAGATGAATATACTTTTTGCTAATATGTAGCAAATGCTGGCCTTATTATGATATTTTGGAGTATGGTTTACTGGAGTTTTTCCTTTTCGGTGTCCTCTGAAACGTTATGTGTAACCAATGTCAAAACCTGTTGTATTGAATCTCTCCTCCTTTAGGGACCCAGAGTCCGGACCAGATGGAGCTGCTTGCCAAGCACAACCCCAACCGGCCAGTGTTTGTGGAGGGGCCCTTCCCGCTGTGGCTGAGAAGCACCTGTGTCCACTACTACGTCCTCAGGGCAGACCCCCGGCTCCCCGAGGAGCAGGTGGGAAGCCCTCTATATTTTGCTCTGCACAATGTGAACGGGTCGTCTATTTTGGTGCCCTGTTGGGAATCATGGGAATTATATATAATAGCATTATACAGCTGTTTGAGCGGTGCAATGTATGTCTTTCTAATACTTTGATTAATTACATTAAGGTTTCTCATTTCTCTTGATGAGGTAAGGCGTTTACGTAATTATTTTGTCTCAAGTCTTTTCATGGTTTTGTCTGCCTGGAAGGTGGAGGAGCCTTACGACCCAGAGAGATGTCTGGACTACCCCCTTCAGCTGGACCTCGATCTGGACCGGGACTTTGGTGATGAAGAGAGCTTTGATGTAGACGAGGGTGAGAAATATTCTTGACATGTTTCCAATGTGTATTATATAATTCAGTCAAACATTACAATAAAACTGTCATGGCAAGGTTTTATTGATTTTTTTGTATTATGTTACAGCTTGAATATAACATAAATGCCAAAAAAGGAGCACTTTAACTTGCATAATTAAATGTACATCTTGGTAGTACTACTTCAGACACAAATAGCATGCAGCGTTGTTAAAGGAGGATGTTGCTGTATGTGTTTTCATCCAGTGGAAGAAGGCCCAGTGTTTGCCATGTGTATGACCGGCCAGGGGGACCAGGCAACCCTTAACCAGTGGATCTCAGGGCTGCAAGAGAACAACCCCATCCTTGGCCACGTCCCCACTCTCTTCCGTCTTGAGGCCGGCCCCAGGGAACTCCAGGGGGCCGTGGAACCTGACCCTGGGCATGGCTCTGACTCCAACCCAGAAACAGAGACCATGTCTGAGCAAAGATCCCAACCTGAGCCTGATCTTATTGTGGAAGAGGAATCCCAGAGGAGACAGGGAATGAAGCAGTGAATAACCATAGACTATACCTTTAATGGGAGATCAAAAACAAATGGAGCATCTTTATGAAAAGTTCCAATTGCAATACATTTATTGATGTCTTTTGACATATATAAAGGAGGTACAGCTGTGAGTTATCATGTTAAGCTTCCAAACGTCACCTCATGTTAGACAGAAACCATGATTTGATGAGTTTGTATTAAATAGCGTAGTGTGGGTCGTTACCGATACTTGTGATCTGATGCTTCTCACAGCAACTTGATGTTGCACAAGAAAGCCGTTGTACGTGAAGGACATCAAAAGAATACAATAAATTATCTTTACATTGTAGCCGTTATCTTGACTGGTATCTAATTGCGTATTACATTTAGTGGTGCTAGTAAATTTAAATATAATTTAGTTATGGTTTGCCTACACACTGCGTGGTCTGTGGGCTGAGAATGAACTTTCATTACTCTGAAGGCAGGGGCCCTGTTTATCTTAGCTATGAGAAGGCAGCTCACAGTAGGCAGTAAACTTTGGACTTCCCTGATAGCATCACACCTGTAGGATGTTTTCAGCAGTATTTGCAGACTATAAATGTAAAATACTTGAAGAACCTGGGTTGCAAAGGAGTGCAAACATACTTTTTTTTGTAACAAAAAAAAGGAAGATACACTAAGTCCTAGGTTTTGTTACTTGCATGCAATCAACAACTCCAAAGATACAAAAAGATTTATTAGTACCTACAAAAGCATTTCCCTTCAGGGTGACAAGTAATCAAGTCAGAGTTACATTCTCTTAAGATTACAGTTATACTAGATTGGGTCAGATTAAGGGTTTCCTTGAAGGTTGATTTATAAAAAAGGTGTACAGGCAACTCTTAATAATACATTCTTTTTTTCCAATGCATATCTCACTTTGCTAAGACAACTCACTTCCAAAGCTTTGTGCTCAATAGGACATATTACAGCATACTAGTGATCAAAATCACATCACAATAGGAATGCATTCAGGGGATCGTTCTGTAACATACTATTCATCCATTTCCTACTCATGCAAGAAGGCCTTTGGATCTTACATATTCACAAGTGAAATACATCAAAACATGGACATATTCAAAGATTTCAATATAGTGTATTGTCATCCATAACTTTGTATAATACGACTTAATCAATACTAATTTTAAATAATGTTAACTTCCACTGAATGATTGTTTCAAAAAGAGAACACTTAAGAGTGCATTATAAAGGGAAAGCAAAAAAGGTAATTTGATAATCAATCGATCAGATGATACAGGGGGCTTGGCATTTCACAACCACATTTTATTTTGTGCAATATTTACAGTGTATTTATGTCCTTTTTCACCAAAACAGAAGAGATAGCTTTTGTATAATCCAGGAAAAGCTCTATAGATGTATATAAAAGTTGTAAAAAATGTTAATTCAAAACAAGTAACAGTGTGTCATTATTGGAATACCAATGTACATGAGCAGAGTCCATCAGCAGTCTCTTGCGGCTTATGAAAAATATCCTTATGCAATGAGCCCTGACCTAGGGGCAAAACTATAGTCTCAGGCTTGAATGGCAATATTCTGAGCAGTATCATCTATTAAAAATTGGAGTGGACCTGAAATAAACTGACAGGTCACATTGTGTCTGTGTGTCTGTGTGTTTCTGTAAGTGTGAGGTAAATTGTCTGCGTCCAAGTTCTCTTTTCAGCATTAATTTCTAAGTTCACTGACTTTGAAGGTCAACTAACAAAACTAAACTAGCCGTACAAAAACCTGTCTGTAAATAACAGATAAATACACTGAGATTTTTCCTATAATTTTTTCTTTCTGCTCTATGACATCAAACTTCCACTCGTTTGTGCTTCTGTAATAAATAAATAACAGATAATAAAAGGAGCTGAAAGATACAAACTGATAAATTATACTCATAATATTATACAAAGAAACCCTCCTCTCAGCTTTCAACAATTAGCATAAAAAGAGAACCTCACACTTGGATTGCAGCTTTTAGTGTGCGTTAACCCCTTAATGAATCATCATATCCTGCCAAATCAAAGAGACACCGCCATCGCCCCTTATCTCTCTATTCACTATTTGCTGGCCCATGTCTTGAGAGGCCATAGCTGTGCTCAGCTGTGCTGCTGCAGCTGGCTGGTGAAGAAGCGCTCCCTCTGGGACACCTGCTCGTCCCAGGCCTCCAGGATACGGCTGCGCTCGGGGGCAGCCAGGTTCAGCGTGTCCGGGTGGGCCTCCTCGATGTGGGCCTGTACCGCCTCCAGGGTGTGGGAATACTGGAGCTCCCCGCACACCATACACACCAGGAGCTGGTTCAGGGGGTCCTGGTCCATGAGGTAGCGACTCCGCCACACAGCCTCTGAGATGGGGCCGTCCTCGTTGTTGGTGTCTTTGTACTCTGGGAAGTAGAGGTCAGACTCATCTGGGGGATGAGAGGGAGAGGAAATAAACAGGGTATACTGAAATGTGGATACCAATGGAATTTATATTTTTATTTTCTAGATTTACCATATTGTAAACGTTTGTTAGAGTACTCAAAATGATACCTTCTATGGGTTCTGTATGGCTTAGGTAGGGACAGTAGCCCAGGTCTGTGTTTGAAGAGCTGTGAGAAAGAGCATCCAAATTAAAATCAAAATGATTAACACTGAGAACACGCTCAACCCCACAGAGCATAAAAGCATGGAACTCACCTATTAAGATGATCATTGTCCTCTGATATGTTTGCCCCCCATTGGCCAGAATCCTGTTCCAAGAGAAGTATTTGATTCTGCAAAATTATTGCTAGTCTTACAGAAAGGTCAGAGCTATTCTGATTCAAGAAAGTTGTAAAAAATACGAAAATTTAAACCGCATCGGGTGTCTAGAAAAGCACTTTATCAAATGCAATCAATTATTATTATTATTATTATAATTATAATAACTATTATTATTATTATTATTATTATTATTATTATTATTATTATTATTATTAATATTAATATTATTATTATTATTATTATTATTATTATTATTATTAATATTAATATTAATATTAATATTAAAAAGAGCATTACACACTTTCCAACAAACTAAATCTCTATAGAAATGAAGATTCTCTTACCTGTTCATCCAGGCCCTGGAGCTGGTTCTGGTTGGGGAGAATCGGCTTCCAGTTGACAGAGGCTCTTTTCTGGGTCAACTGTCTGTCCTTCATGGCTTTCCTGGCTCTCTGCTCCTTCTTCTTCACCCTCCAGTACTCCCTCTTCCTCCTGAGGAACTCCTCATCTGACTCCCCCTGGATTGGCTTGGGAGGAACCATGTTGCTCCCAGGGACTACTGGACTAATAGTTTGTGATGGTTTATTTTGGGGCCTTGGTGATATCTTAGTTGGTATTTGAGTGGGCGTGTGAGTCAGTGGCTGACTGAGAGGTTGAATTGGAAGCAGCTTGATGCTGGTTAGCGGATTAACTGGGGGTGTGAGAGTGGGAATGGGAGCAATATCTGAGTCCACAGCTTCCTGTACTTGCAAGCTCCACTTCCTGACTCTGGGTGAGTCGAGCCTTGATCCCTGGGCGGCCTCCTGTTGGTTTTCCACCAATAGAAGCCTGCCTTCCTTCCCATTACCCAAAGAGGGGACGGTAACCGGTAGAGACACAGTACTGAATCTAGGAGACGTTTCTAGGGACTGGAGGGGTACTTCAATCTGCTGAGTTGAATAAGACACACCTCTAATAGGAGGCTTGACTTTAAGTATAGCAGGTGGCTGGCCAATATTAGAGGCAGTGGGACTCACTACCAGTACTGTGGGGATGCTAGTGACGGTGGTAAGGCTGGCCTGAGCTATGGAGACCGGGGCTGCAACAGGCTGGGGGAGAACGGAGGGCTTGGGCTGGAGAGCCGCTGCGAGCTGCCCTCGACTGAAGCCCCCACCTCGCTGCACTGGCTTCTGACTCTTGGTAATGAAGAGATTTGGAGACTGAAAGACAAGAAACCATAGCAAACATGCTTGTTATATTAGACTTTCACACATAATGTTATTACACTCCACGGTTATTGGAAGAATGTGATTTATGAACAGCATGGGCTTGTTTGTATGTTTGTCTCAAGTGTGTTCCCTCTAACTCCTTCTCCCCTCTATTTTTGTTGCTTAAGTGTCAAATGCCAGGGTGAGGTCCATGGTGCAATGATTCAGGTTACAGCTAGACAGTAGCCCTGAGACCACAGCAGTGCTACCACAGAGCTCTCAACTAGCCTTCAACTCTAGATAAATGTAGCATTGACGTTTCTTTTCAAAAGGTGCAAACTCTAGGCCCATGAAGAACTACAGGATATAGTATTGTGTAGTATATGGTTTGTTAGTGTGTAGTATAGGGCTTGTTAACACATTGACCCACCTGGGCTGCCTTTAGGGCCAGCCGCCGGCTGTAGTCCCCATGTCTGACCCCATCCTTCTGCCTGGCCTTGCTCCTGGCCCTCTGCTGCCTCTTCATGAACCTCCAGTACTCCCTCTTCTTCTGCAGGCTGCTCATGTTGTTCAGTTCAGACGCTACAGGGGCATTGTGCTGCTGCTGCTGCTGTGGACGTTGGCATTGTGGCTTACATTGCTGCTGTTGTGGACTTGGCTGTTGCGGTTGTTGTTTATTTTGCAGTTGGGGCTGTTGTTTACATTGTTGCTGCTGAGGCTGTTGGGTAGACAAAGGAAGATGATGCAGCTTCGGGGGTTCCGGGGAGCAGCAGTGATGGTGGCCTGCTTTTTTATCACGCAGCCGCTGGGCTCTGCGTGGGAGAGGAGGGGTCGGGACACCTGAGGGCGCGGACGGGGTGCAGGTGTGTGACGGCACGTCTAAGAGGGGGTCAGAAAGGTTCTCACTACAGGATGGTAGCAGAGCGGAGTCTTCACTCGAAAAAGAGGAGCACTTTAAATGAGCCAGGGCATCGACGTCCACACGCCAGGTTTTGACATCTAATGTCAGGTCATCATCAATAGGGGCCTTCTCTTCTTCCTCCTCTTCCTCCTCATCACCAAAGGATAGCAGAGGTAAGTTTGGCTTCTCCTCCTGCTCGGAGGCCTCCTCAGGCGAACACACCTGCCGCTCCACTTTGCAGGAATGCTGCTCTGCCGCTTCACCGTCGTCATGCGCGGCCGCACACTCTGCCACAGTGCTGAGCGACTCCTCCAGGAGTTTCTTCATGGAGGCCACGGCGAGGAGAGTGGTTGCCTGGCTGTCTGCACTCAAAGCTGGGTCAGGTTCGGGCTGAGGCCCTGGAGGTGGTGGAGGAAGGGCTGGTTTGATGTCGGGACAGATGGGCTCCTCCGCTGGTTCATGTAGGTCAGCAGCTGGGGACGGTTCTCTCTCTTGTTTCACCTCATGTGTTTGAATGGACACACTGTGGCTGGGGAGAGGCGGTGTACGCACTGTTATGTTAGCAGCCCTCTTCACACAAGTCACCCTGGAAACAGCAAGTCGAGGAGGTGGTTTTTGGATCCATCCCCTCTTGGCGGCAGCATTGCCTTTGGCCTGAGAAGCCCCCTGCTTTAGTCTAGCAGCACGGGCAGCTCTCTGCTCTCGTTTTTTCACCCTCCAGTACTCTCTCTTCCTGACCATTCTCTCTTCCTCCGTCAACTCAGGGCCTAAATGAGGAGGTGCCAGAGGCTGTGCCGAACTTGTGATGGCCATTTTCATGACACAGCCAGCGGAATTGGGCCCCATCGTTGACATACCAGTCAAAGGAGTCTGAAGGTTTTGGGGGTGGGTGAGGGTGATTTGACTTGGTGTGCGAATTACCAGGGTGGGTGAATTAGTAACGGGTTTAGTTGTGCTTTGACTTTCAATTCTTGGTCTGATGGAGAACAACCTAGGAGGCCTGTTTACTGATTGGCCGACAGGGGGACAGGTGACTTTCACATGAGCCAATCGGAGTGGCGGGGGTGGAGGGTTGGTCGGGACCTGGTGTCCCAATACAAAGTTTCTGTTGTCATTAGAACACAGGACAGTGCTCTTGAGTGGATGCCGAGGAGTGGAATGAACACCGGTGGTAGACAAGGAATACCCACATGCTCCAGTCTCCTTCGATCGGTTGGTGAGGTCAGAGTTAATTTGGGGGAGGCTTATGGTGACTGTGCCATCCTCTTTGATGAACCCGCCAATGGTCTCCGAGGCATGGGTGAGGGTGTTCCCTGTCGGAGTAGCCACTGTGCCGAAGCCTGCTGCTCTGGCCCGTCGCATCTCCTGCAGTATGCTCTGGTAGCGTTTGACTCGTCTTTTCAGGGCGTCTCTCTCTTTCATCCGTGCCTTCACCTCCAGTGATTGGTTGGCACGCTGCTCCCGTTTTTTCACGCGCCAATATTCCCGTCGCTGCGCCGCCCTCTGCTCCGGAGTCTCCGACGGATTGTCTCTAGAAGGGTTCCGTGTGGTGAAGACCGTGGAGTGAAAGGGAGATCTAGACCTTTGACCGAGGAAGCTCTTCTGGGCTTCGATGAATCGCTGCCTCGGAGTGCGGCATCGCACCATGCCTCGACTAACGGCAGGAAACAAAGGACCATGGGGCCTTCTGCTATGGTCAACGGTCTTATTACCAACAGGAATGAAAGGGATTGGCCTTAGCATTGTTCCCTTACACAATTGTGGGTCTTCTACTTTTATCTCAACTGACTGTTGGTTTAGGTTACAGGGAGATGGCTTAGTATCGCTTGATTGTGAAAAGTCAGTCTCCTTTTTGATGGGTATGGTGATTAATTTGGGTATGGACGATGACGACGTCGCAACTTTGGCATTTCTCAGCAGGCGTCCAGCAGCTGTAAACGGGGCTTTGCCTCGGTTGACAACCAGCCTCTGACCGTCCCTAGCTGTTGGCCGGTGTTCGTGAGCCAAACCAGCAGACTTTCTCTGAGACGCCCCCTCTGTGTGCTTCATCTGCTCTCTAGTCTTGGCCAGCCTCGCGGCCTGTTTAGCCCTCTGCTCCCTCTTCTTGACACGCCACAGCTCTCGCCGCCTGGCTGCTCTCTCCTCCTCTGTCTCTGGTTTGGCTGGTGTGTGGTTGCTGGGTCGACCTCTGGCGTTTTGGTACGTGACCAAGGCACTCTTGTTCCCTTCGCCGCCACCGATGACCTGGTGAACAACAACCGGTGCAGAATGAGCCACAAACTTTACGCCTGCGGCAATGTTCGCCGTCATCAGCTTAGGTTGAATGCGCAGCGTGACTTGAGACTTAGGCAGAGCCCTGGGGCCTGAAGGCCCCTGCACAACCACGCACCGAGGTGACACTGTGGTGGAGCCGCCATTGGTAATGATCATTGCGTCCTGCGTTTGGCGAGGAGCTAAAATGGAGTGTTGCACCATTGCTTTGGGTGGAGGCACTGAGGAACCACTGTGGAGCAGAGCTCCATTGGGTTTTGATGAGGTAACAGACCCACTCGGGGCACCCCCTGTCGAGAGACAAGACACCAATGATTTACTGACCGCAACACAGGGCCCTGAACTCGACTTTGGAAACTGTGGCAATACTTTGTTGAGTTTTATTCTCTGGAACCATCTCTCTTTCCTACTGGCTTCCTCCGAGTTCACAGTCCCATCGTTGTTTAACAAAGGAGGGGAAGAAATGGCTGTTGAAGTGGAGGCTCTGGACTTTGTCACCACCGGTTTGTTGCTGTGTAATAGTTTGCCCCCTCTATTTGCAGTTTTGGGCCTTCCTCTTTTCTCAGACAACCGGGCCCTCTGCTCTCGTTTCTTGGTTCTCCAGTACTCTCTCTTCTCTGCAAGGGTGGCATCATCAAACTCTGAGGCAGGCCGGTAGCGTTGAGCTTTTGAACTTCCAGCCTCACTTGTATTCTTTGTGGTTGGCATTCTGTTCAGTATCTTGTCACCATTGCAGTCTTCTCCCAAGAACATTAGTCAACTCTTCATGCATCCTTCTTTCCTTAGTCCAGCGTACAGAGCAATCTGTAGCAACAACCTACATGCTGTAAGCTATCCAATGAGGTGGTGTGGCAAATCCCATTTCTTTTTGGTGAAAAGCCGTAACATCTACAAAAAAAAGAAAAACAACAATTGATCAGAAAACCTATTCACTATAGTTTGAGAAATGACAAAATGGCATTCACAAACTATCTTATTAATGTAATAACAGTTGTAAATAAAATGCTTAAACATTTGTAGTAGTAACAATAAACTACATCTAATTAGACTCTGTCGAGATAGTCCTTCCAACTCAAATACATGATTACATGATTTCAGAGAAGTACAATGTGTTAATAAAATCATATAATGTATCCTACTATTGAGAGCATACGTTATTATTATAATATCAAACATATAGACAACACGAGCTTTTGGGGATATCTGCCTTGCATTATAAATGTGTAGCCTCTGACAGCGTGCACAACAACCAGGAAGCAGAAATGAGACTGTCTCTTTAAACCTGTCCCTCTGGCTATCACAAATTATATCTGTCGCGAGCCATTTTTTCTTCTTTATTTAATTTACCTCTGAATAAACCAGTAGCGTATTTAGGCGTGTGATAACACTACGACGCATACATACACAAGTGTACGGTAAATTATATACATTTTGGTGAGTGAATACGTGAACAAACGTTGTCTCTCTTTTAGCGCACAATGGACAACATCTTCCTTCTTCCCTGTCCACACGGACTCGCGCCTGTCTGTTTGCCTGTTCTATTTCTAAATGAAGCGGAAACCTCACAAAACGGCGAGCAGTGATAAAGCAGGATGATTGAAAACATATGGAAAAAAACATGCATATGCATTACCTTGTAGTTACACCTAACTTTCCGGGACAGTTTGTGTACGTTTGGACATAATATTCTGCCAGGACACTGCAGCTACTTTCCTCGAACCAGCCTTTCTCTGTAGCTGCCTTGACAACGGTGGAAAGTACCAGGATGTGGGACCTTGATGCTGGTGTGTAAATACGTCGCGTGGACAGATAAAATCCTTTTAAAGCAGTAGGCAACGCCACATAAGGGACTGTGTTTAGTCTTTTTAATTAGTGAAGGCTATATTATTTGAAAAAGTGGCAGGCAGGCTATCCATAAAATACCAATCAACGTCTAAAATCTCAACTGAAACTGCACATTGTGTAATTTATTAAAAAGAAACATTGGTGCCAAACACATCAAATGACTAAATCGGAATATTATGAAATGGTCATTGTTGCCACATTATTCCCTATGTTATAGTTTTGGTATATATCTTACTTTATGATATTCCTATAAGATTTGTTCAAAAATAACATAGGCAACACACAAAATGTGTCAAGTGAAATTATTATTTTATCATCATCCATAGTTTAAAAGATATATTCGATTGTTAATGGTATATTGAAATATGTTAACTTTTTTTTACTTCAATTTGAACAATTGCCTTGGGAGATCCAGTCCAGTTTACTTCTCTCTGGCCCCCGGGTGCGCGTGTCGTTGCGTGAATGCCGCTACTGTCTCTTTAAATTTACCCAGGAGCCCCTTAAGGAGCCCCAGGGGCCCCTAGCACGGCTCCCCACCCTGAAGACAAGCAGAACCTTAAATACATACTGGAGGCCGTCAGAGCTTAACACAAACAAGAGAGACTCATACTTGCAGTCCCGAAGACCGACAGCCGACCGACAACCCACCGTGCCGATATATGAAAAGTTAACTTGGCTCCAGAACAGAGCGCGTGGGGGACGAGGGACACATCATAAAGACAGTAGGCTACGGGCACCCAAAAAAACGATGGGTATGTTAAGGCTATAGACTGCTTGCTAAACGCGTGCCGAATGATTCTGACAATATGCCATGCGTTGGTGCTCTCTAAAGGCATATTGAAGGCACATTCAAATACTAGAACATTGCTCAGTAATGGAAGAGAACGAGACGGGGGAAAGCGAGCCCGTGGACTTCCAGTGTGCTGAACAGACAGATCTGGTCTCATTAATAATAAGCGGAGAGGAGGAAGCGACGCAAGAGAGTGACTTTGGACACTGTTCAGGAAGAGGTAAATATTACGATGTTTATGTTTCGGTAAAAAGTCTGTGACTCTGCCCGACGGTCGAGCGCCAGCTTTTGTCACACAGTTAATCCGTGTCACGGACAATGCCATGTAGCAGCATGGCCCCTTGTCTCAGTGGCTCCTCTATAAACAAAGGCAAAATAGCATGTTGGCTGCTCGCTGTGATGCACAGTCGCCACCCAGCGGAAACTAGCAGTGGCCAAACGACTATGCACAGTCACCGCCCCTTTATGAAGGCACGGGTGCTGTGCGGAAATAGACTAATATTCTTGTGTATATTTTTCTGTTTAATTTATATTTTTTGGTTATATGTGCATACTAACTTTGTCATTGCAAAACGGAACCGTGGAATTGTTCAATTATTGAGATTGCAATTATTTCGCTAGCCTATTTGTTTTTGCAATCTACTATTTACCAGATTCAACACATACTCCTGGTGAAACTCTGAATATAGTAATATATAACTCTTAATATGGTAAATAATATACCATTTGACACAGTATATTAACACTATCACTTCCTCTTACTTCTCTTGTCTCCCAGAGGAGGGGGCTCTGACAAATGGCCACGTCGAAGATGAGTCCGAGGATGCTATGGTCACCCCCATCTGCTCTCCCGGCACCAGCTACTGGAGCATCAGCGAGGGTCCTGACACCCCCCTTCTCCTCTCCCCCGTCCCAGGGCCCTCTCCGCGTAAATCCAGAGTCACCCAGGCCTCGCGGGCCGGACTCAGCCGCATCCCGGGCCGCGACCACCGCCGCTACTACCACGAGTACTGGCGCAGCGAGTACCTAATGGACTTTGACCCCCGGCGTCACGGCATGATTTGTATGGTGTGCGGCAGCTCACTGGCCACCCTCAAGCTCAGTACTATCAAGAGGCACATCCGGCAGAAGCACCCAGATTCTCTGCTGTGGAGCACGGCCGACAAGGAGGTGATCCGCTCGGGCTGGGAGAGCCATCTGAGCCTGGAGGGGGGCCAGGTGCCCTTCTGCTCATCTGGAGGGGCTCCCAGTCAGGACCAGGAGGAACGGCTGGACTGTGCCATGCACCCCACTGGTGGGTTCTGGCTGGTCTCAGTGAGATGACACAGCCCCCAGCTTTTGATATGAGGTTTTTAGGAACTCACACTTGGTGGCAGTATGAGCTTGTGTTTCTGATCTGCTGGTTTTCCTGGAAGGAAGAGGATTTTGTTGGATGGATGAGAGCATGATGTAATGGGGCAATGTGTAGTGCAATGGCAAGGATATTATTTTTGAGTGTAAATGTACTGATTAGAAATCCTGCCCTGGGGTGTTTTGTATCGGAACAAAGTCACATGATTATTTTCTTAATGACAAGCTGACAATGTAATAGGTGTTTCTGTTAATCCTAATGTACACTTTTATTATTGCCATAGGGAAACTAGACACAGTGACTCCCAAATCTCAGCCCATGTCACCGATCCCCTCTCCCCCTTCCATGGCGGAGGCCCCCCAGTCCCTGCAGGAGGAGCCTCCGGGGCCCTCAGCGCAGACCCTGGAGCGCTACCTGAACGACTCGCTGCACGCCTGGTTTCGCCAGGAGTTCCTGATGGAGTACCAGGCGGCGGCGGGCCTGCTGCTCTGCATGGTGTGTGGGGGCCAGCTGCCATCCCTTCACTTGGACCACATCAAGAGCCACGTTCTGGAGCTCCATCCCAGCTCGCTGCTCTACAGCTCTGAGGAGAAGCACTGCATCCTGCAGACCTGGGCCCAGGCACACGGTAAGATCCCTAACCCATGTACTAGTGCTGTTCTCCTCCCAACCGTCCCAGCCCAGTTTACCACAGGTCACACTGCAAATTACCATAGAAACTGTTCCGGAGCCAGCTAGGTCAACACAGTTTAGTTTGGTACTAACGTGCAAAACAGCCATAAGGCGATTAGACAGGGGTCTGCACAATATGGCTACCATTTCAACCAGCCAATCAGAAGCCGATTCTGAGTAATGTTACCATGTTTTTAATCAGGGGGTCCCAAAGCCCCAGGGATTAGTAAGGCATGGAGGGGGAAGGGCTCCCAATGTTGATACGGGACCTGTGTTAGTAAGCAAGATTAAGGGGGCATTTGTTTATTTGATGTGACATTAGATTACGCATTTGGTTTGCTATTTAATCTGATGAGGTTTAGTATAGGCTCGATGTCCAAACCTGGGCCTGGTTGCTGGAGCCCATCTTTCTACATCAGTCTGTTTTTTTATGTTCTTGTGTTAGTTGGTGCTTCCAGTGGGTCTTATAGTCTCGATCAGTCCACAATCAAGGGTGTCACCTGTTAATTTGTAAATGTGAACATAATATGTGTATACCATTATAAATTGATAAAATAGACATGCAAAAACTTAAGTTTTCCTATCAGAAAGCCATAGTTCCACCCACCAGGAGTGCATAGGCAATTCATATCCCTCCTGTATTAACGTATGAACAGTACTGCAAACCAGTTGAGTTGACTTTTGAATAGATAATTTATTATTATTATTTTTTAAATGCAACGCTGCTTTGTCAATTTATGGAATTTTCCTGCATCTTAATTTTCTATCTCTGAGGCCAGGAAATAGTGTAGCTCAATGAACTCTCACTAATTGACAAGATCGGCCCCCATGGCAATTGTAGCTAACTTCAGAAAATATCCAACAGACATTTAGGTTTTAATTTTCTAACTTTAATGCTTTAGCAATCATCGTTTCCCGTTGGTGGAACAATAGACGTAAGGGACATGTGAGCAACTGCATGAGTTTTTTCACGGGTGTGATCTGCTTCAAGTACTAGTACACAGTGCACATGCATGAGCATGGCCTTTTTAAAGTAGAGAACCTTTTTGATTCAAATGTTGTGGAGGTATTGAAGAGAATGTCTTCACCATACAGCTTATCTATAATGCTCAACCCTATGGACAATTAACTATACTAATTTTCTAATGCTTATCCACATCCCTGCAATCACATTCCTCCATCAGAATCTGATCCATTGAACGACTTCATCAAATCAGAGCCGGATACCAAAGAGGCAAATGAAGCTGGGGTGACCCTCTTCCCCCAGGACATGGGGACCTTAGAGGCGGACACGGACAGGTGCCCAGAGGGCAAAGCTGGTTTAGCCCAGGACAGTGCTCTTATTGATGGGGATGGTGTTTGCAGTGCTCCGGAGCAGGCTACCCCACCGTATCGTCAAACCAGGAAAAGGTCCCTGCGTGGGGGATACCCGTGGCAGCTTCGGCTGGACTATCTGGTGGCCTACGAGCCATCAGGTCGCAGCACCTTCTGCATGGTGTGCTCCCAGGCCCTGGTGGACGCCAAGGTCAGCAGCTTCCGCCGCCACATCCAAGGGTGTCACCCCGAGACCACCACGTTGAGTAAGCAGGAGAGGGAGGCCATGGCCGCGGCCTGGACCAAAGATACCCCCAGGGAGGACAAAGGCAAGCCTGTGAAGGAAGGTAAAAACTCAGCTCCATGACAGTATGTTAGATTGCTTTTTGTTACTTAGAGAGAGTTGTTTGAATTTTATTTGAATTTTGAATTTCTTTATTTTGTCTACTTATTTTCTTAGCAGGTATTTTGGAACTGTAACAAATTAGTTAGTTGCATGGAAGTTGAATGGCTGCTAGTCACTGAATGTCAGGAAGGTTTACCAAACCCTTAAATAATAGTTAATGATAGTTAACAGATCGTGCCTTATGGGTCTGCTGACCCTGCAGCCTAGTGAGACACGCTAAGAGTCACAGAATAGTGTCTCCAGAGGTTAGTACCACTCTCACTCTGTCACCTTCTTTTTCTCTGTGCGGCAGAAGTCCTCTCCTTCGATGCCGACCGTCCCGCGTCACTCCACCTCAACCTCAGAACCCCCACCAAAACGGCTGTTGTGAAGAAGGAGGAAGACGGGAGGGGCGCCTCCACACCCGCCCGCCACGGCCACTATCCGGGCAAAGACCAGCGACGCAACTACCAGGTGCGCTGGCGTATGGAATTTCTGATGGACTACGACTGCAGGAGGCACGGCCTGATCTGCATGGTGTGCGGCGCCACGCTGGCCACTCTGAAGGTCAGCACCATCAAGAGACACATCCAGCAGGTGCACCCTTACTCGTTGGTGTATGACCCCGAGGAGAAACAACAGACGTTGCTCAGCTACAACCAGACGGCTCTGCACTTTGTCCATTCAGATGACTGCTACTCCACCCACGACCACGGGCACACGTCGCTGGGACAGACCCCTGGCGTCTTTGACGCTTAGCGAGATCCTCCCTAGACTCTGTCTGTCCCAAGCGGCTCCAGTTTGGAAAGGACCCTTTTTGAAGCTTGTGAGGTATATAAAAGCTGCATAGGTTTGACAAAGGGTCAAATGTAGCTACAGCTATGTCACTTAGACCTAACCTAATGCTCTTAGATCTTTGTCCAGGGGAAGGGACGAGGGCTTCTTTCTGCACAGGGCCTCCATGTCTCGTTTTCTCAGGATGTTGGAACCAGAAGCATCACCAAGCCAGGTGTGACAATATGCGTCGAGCTAGTGAGTCGTAATACAACCAAGCACTTTTTGTCCCAAAAATGTACTACACCTTTAACTTTTCTGCTGTGTAGATAATGCTTATTAGACGAGTGTTTGAGGTTTATTGCTTAAGACAATGAATGCCACCAGGCAGACGTTTGGTCAACCCCGTATTCTTCTTTTGGGAAATGTCCCTGTTTACAGTGCAAGAAACATGCTTCCTATAATATTCATCCATATAAAAAAAGATATTTATTTCTTTTTATCACAATATTGCCACTCTGGCCTGCATCACTTTCCATCAACAATTTTGTCTAAAAGCTGCACAAAAAATAATCTATGTAAATATGTTTGATATTTTAATTATTTCTCTTTTTTTGTACAAGCACTTTGATGCAGTCTGGTTTTTACAAAAAAAGTTTCTAATTATTTACATTTTTTCTACTCCATATAAGCAATGCTACATAAATGCCATTTTGCATGAAATTCAATAAGGGTGCATGATTGTGTAGAAGTTCACTTTGAGTAACTGGGACACTTTGTTAAGTTTCTTTAACTTTATTTATTCATTTGTGCTACATGCAAGTTTCCATTCTAAAAAGCTCATTCAATTGTTGTATGATTATGCAGCGTTATGATAATGGTAACATCAAGATTATACCTGATGACTCAGACTAAAACTCTTTAAATAGCCATGTAGCCTGCCTCAGAAATTTCAAGTCACCTGGAAATCTAAAACTCAGGGATTTTCCTACGTTCCATCCGTTTTTTTTCGCAATTGGAAGGTGTCTATATGAAAAATGCTTGAAGTACATCATAAGCACACCACAATACAATCACCACGATCTAGACATTTTGTTCACGTAAAGCTTAAAAAAATACAAATGGCAGCCTACTAAAGTAAATTACTGCCCATACCAAACTGCCCCGTCCTCTCTTCTTAGAAGGCTCTGTCAAAATTTGAAAATATATTCTAGTCTCTTTCTAGTGACCTATTAACTAATACGTCTTGCCAAATTACCTTCTAAAATATTTCTTTGAGATAGCACTTAAGTATTCAGTAAGGTAAAGTTTAAGAAAATGCAAGATGAAAGACTACTTGTTGCTACGATGTGTTTGTGCAGTGTCTGTCTGTGTGAATGTGTGGAAGAGGGGAACACGTTAAAAAGACCCCCAGGTTTCAGCAATGACACAGACGGCCACCCGAGGATCGGACATTTCCTTGTCTTTCCATTTATTACCCTGTTCTCTGTAACATCTCTTCAATCTGCCCCTTACAGGTCATCTGTACTTGGTAAAATGTTTGTTCATTGAGTTATGCGTTTATCTATGCATTATTCTCTCAATGATCCTTGTAATAAAGAGGTAACATAATGTTGACTTCTGAATGGATGTTTAGACTGAATTACTGGATAGATTATTACATACTCTCGTAGGAACACACACACAATTTACTTTGTGTGGTCAACAGTTACTCAACAAACACCAACATTTAATAACAAGTGATGAAGATCAATCTTCTGACTGCAAAACATGAAAACAAAATCTTACAAAAGATGTTGTTGAATCAAATCATAACCTCTAGTGCTTTGATATTGTAGTCATGGTGCAATATTTACTGATGCAAATTGTAGACAAACTGACTGTCAATGGACAGAAGTAAAAAGACCACCAAATGCCTCCTTTGACAGGTTTTTATTAATTTCACTTTGACATCAGTACAGGGACCACATTTTTCTCAGTTTTCTTTTTTCTGTAACATAATTTTTCCCAAAAGCTCCAAAAGAGTAACTTAATCATTGCTAACAGATAAAGCTCCAATGTTAATCTTCACATCTAGTTACCATTAAAGATAATCAAAAGCAAAAGAAAGAGTGCCAAAGAGAAAAAAATACACAATGCCCCCACACCGCCCTTCCCTAAAGAAAACAAAACAGAAGAATAAACAGTAAAAGGAGTAAAGCAACATGCTTCAAAGAGACTAGTTAGAAATGTGCATGTAGATTTATAATATATTACACTTTCTGGAGAATGAGTCTTAAGACAGTGTGTCTACAGAAAGAGGTTTGTATTTAGTAGTATCTATTGCAAACATAAGTAGCATAGGTAACATAGCCTAAATTGAAAACAGTTCTTCACTGAAAGGTGTAGTGCCCCTAAAAATTAAGTCTGCCAGAACACCCTGGAGTTGAGCTCATGGGACCACATTCAGCATCACAAAGGATGCTGGTTTACTGACATTTGTAGCGAATTTTAAAATCCATGAATGCCACCGGTTTACAGATCATGCACAAGAAATGAAAGGAATTGCAGCACAATATATGTGATGCAATTTGGATCTATGACGACATAGGCCCTGGTCACACGTTGGGCATGCATGGAAAAATGCTCTACGTTGCAGAGAAAAAACATTCAGCAGTAGGCAGACATTTGAGTATAGTACTTGTAGTAGTTACTGCATTGAGAGGTAATGAGGGAATGATCCCATTTGATCATTGTGTCAAAAGTGACCATTTATGATCTACTGGGTTGCACTGCTTTGCGAGCGACGTGCAACATTTTAGTGAGAATGTAACGGGTGATCACAGTATGAAAGTGGAGGCCTAGGTCTCATTTTCAGTAGCTGGAACTACACACATTTTCAAAGACACTTCGTTATAACGTTGCCCTAAAAGAGTTGGTTGTGTTTTTATACAACTCCATTGACGCAATCACAAGTAATAATAATCATATAAACAATAACATGTTTAGGAATATGATACAGCCTACATAAAGAGTGGGTATTTCTTTCCAGCTTATACTATGACATGCACGTCATGGCATTCAAAGAATAAAACAAAACAGGAGATATAAAGACCCTTACATTAAAAACCAGCAGGCCACTTTCTTATTGGATAGCCAGCTCGCCAAACTTTCTACTGTGAAACCGTTTGACATAACATCCTCATTGCATACTACTTAACAAAGCTTATGGAGCTTGCATGAAGTTGGTGGAGAGTCAAAGCAGCAATCCTAAAGATAATAATCAGGTCAATAATAGGAATAATAATAAGAGGAAGAATAATAATTCCAATTTACAGGTGACAGCAAGACTGACAAATATTCAGACTTGGAACAGGTATGAAAAATCGAGTTATGTTCGCTGCAAAGGGGGATTTTTTCCCTTTTATATAAAAAGCGATGCTAACCTGTTCCATACAGCAGAGTGCCCGTTGGAGTCTGGAGTAGTAGCTGTATTTACAAAAAAACATTTGAAAAATGCATCAACACAAACAGGGTGCACTAGACCAAATCATCACAGCTGGCATGGTGTTACCATCCTTTTTTATTGAATCTACTTGTAGGATTTGAAAAAAATAAATCTCAGTGCATTGCAGAAACGTTACATACTTAAGTGCCTTTCAGGAGAACAGAAAAACAACAAATTAGCAACAGGCGAATCAGTAACGGAAACAAAACCCTGTACTACAGTCCAAACACAAACGCATCCTTGCTTATTTAGTAATAAAACTGTCTTACAGCGAAAGGGCATGGAGAGGGTTGCCAACATTACACCCAAAAGGTTTATTTTTTTGTTTGTTTTCTCTTTTTATTTATTTCTAGCCTCTTTTCCATTTGATTTCAGCCAAATGTATTAGTTACAAGTACAGACATTTGCTTTCGCGAGACAAACACCCATCCTGAATTGCAAAACCAATCAATCTGCCTACTAACCACTCCAAACCAGATCATAGATTCAGTCTAGTTCACGGGACCCTGCTCTGTTTAAACTGTAGCACATCAAAGAGGCATCCAGTCACTGTATTAAATCACCTCCTCCTGGTGGCGTGCCTTCTGTCCGAGCACGTACAGTAGTCTCCTAATGCTTGTAGATAAGCTGCGCAATTTAAAACAAATATTGAGTAGCTGGGAGTTTTTCTCTACTAGCTGGTTCAGTACAGTAAGTTGGTGTGATGGTTGGTGGAGTTAGATGTGGGGAGGGTAGAAGGGAGGAAGATGATTAACAGGCAAAGGAAAAATGAGGGGGGGGGGGGTAAAGGTGAAAGGATGAGGTGGGTGGTGGCGGTGATGTTGCCGGTGTCGATGAAGAGGTTACAGGGGCTGATCATTCAGCTTTGCTGCGCTTCATGGCTCCTGGGAGTTTCTCTTGCAGCCTGTTGGAAAGGGGCCCAAAAAAAACAGTAAAAAACAAAGAATTCTATTGTCTAATATTTGTCCTTTGTACGATGTACATGTAGCTAAATATAAAATAATGTCTTCTAATACGTATTATTAGGCCGAGCAGTGGCGAACAGATTGACTTACTTTGCGATGGTGGTGTTGACTTGAGTGCGTGCCAAGTCAATGTACTGATCAATCTGGGTCTGGAGTGAGAAGACGGGAAGGAACAGAGGCTGTAGTCAGCTCCGGTGTACACAATGCAAAACTCATCAGTCATGACTTATCAGGAAGGGACAATACCCCCGTCTTATTCCAAGACTAGATGTCATGGGATGAACAGCAGGGATCAGCTGCTATGACTTGTTTGTTTGTTGAGGGGTTAGTAGTAAACACTGCAGGCCATTCCCATTTTGGATTAGAGCCTGAACAGAAAATCTTTGTTGTACTGACGCCCTCTCTCAATTATTCATGGGACAACATACAGCTCAGGTCTCACATGGGTGATAATGAAACGTCACAGCTGCATTTTTGTGGGAAGACGGTTAAAACATCCCCCCATGTGACTTTTCAAAAACGAATATATGACTTTGCATGTTCTTATGAGGCCTTGATGGGTTTGACTGTGATGGTAGGGATGCAAATGACCCCGGACATCTGATAAAAAGCCGTGACCAAGTGAAGTCACGCAGAGAAAACGCTGTTGACCATCATATGTCATCTGCATATGCATATGTCATCGCCGGGAATCCTCTAAGGGACGGCTTGGTGGTTCACCACCAAACTGCCCGTCATCTGCAGGGGTGTCCGAGCAAAGAGGAAGAATCTTACCTTGTTCTTCTGGTAGATCGGGGGCACGCTGAACAGCAGGATATCCGCTGGATAAGAAAATCAAGAGGGATTCACATCAGGGTACCATCATAGTCATTAACAACATACAAATAAGAGTCCAGCCTCGGTAAACATCTTTTCAGAACAGGAACGTTTGAAATGTTAATTTGCTTTTATTAGAGCTGGAGTGCTATTACCAGGCCCCACTTGAGTCGTAAAAGATACATCAGATCAATTAGTCCTTTGGTCTTCTCTCGTGAGATACTCTTAAGTGAGATGTTGGGACATTTCTACTGCCGGCTGGACTGTTTGACCCTCCATCTTGTCAGTCCTGTTAAAGGTCACTGGTAATAGTGGACTAAATGACAGCGACAGCCACGCTTACACACACCCAGGAGGGGGGGGTACTGTGGCCTCTGGTCTTGTTTGCTATAGTATAGTCGTTGGCTTTCATATTTAAGATAGCTCATTTGAAGATAATTGCTGAAATGCAAATCACTTTAACTATGTAGCCGAAAGGATAATCTCCAGTCTAACTACCCACTTTGAATTCTTTATGTGATGCTTATAAAGGAATGACATTTGGGCATACTGGGGATCTTAAAGGCAACAAATGGAAGAGGAGTGTCTCTCCAAAAAGGTCAAGAAGAATTGTGCTTACTAAAGAAACATTAAAAAGCTAAAAGGTTCTACATAGATCTACAAATGTAACATTCTATAGTCTTGGAGGAGGTTAGATGGTGTAAATCATAGGTCAATAATAGGTTCTCCTAAAGGCTTTCGCATTCATGTCCTCAATAAGGAGGAGCCAATCATTTTATAGGATAGACATCAACCCAGCTCCCTCCAAGATCATATGCTGTTCTATTCCTACTCCGTCCGTGGGATTGAAACAGAGAAAGCTCCCTGCCCAGTGCACAATGATGCTGTCAGTAAGGAAAGCTGGAGGCCAACCCTTTCAAATCCCCCGCCCTTACCCAGAATGAGGATGGTGATTCCGTTGAAGACGGCCCCGACGTAGGTCAACAGCCACATGGCTACAGCCATCTGGAGTGGGAGGTAAACACAGTCAGGGGTCAGCAAGTTCACTGGAAACCAGGTGAGGCCAGAGGGCCCAGTCAGGGAGAGGGTAGAGGGGGGAGACGTGTTTATGTAGTTCAAAATGGCATTCTATACAGCCGTGTCTAGAAATAGACAGTGAATCGCTAACTGATAGCAGTACAGAATTAACATAAACGATATGAAATAAAAACATGAAGAGGTCATCATTTTTTGCGTGTGGCTGTGACATCAATGGAGGAGAAAGATGAGGCAGCGGCCTGGACATGGAATGCGGTTTTAATAGGCTTGGAGAGCTGAGCTACTGCACACAGTATTATCCCTGGTTGGGCGCGCGCGGGATCAACCGTCGCCCTGCTCAGTCGGCATGTCTGGTCGGCTAGCGCTCTAATGAGGAAACGGTGCGCCGAGCGGTCATCTCTTCTCTCGTCGCCTCCTCTCCTACTCCTCCCCCCTCCTCCTTGTTCCTCTACTCCACAGCGATCCGGGACTGAATTCTGGGTCAACTGACTATCTAATAGTTGCTCGGACTAATCCTGGACCCGAGTGCTTCAAAGTGACTGATTCATGGCCACCATAGCATGAACTAACACATCATCTCTCTCTCTCGACTCCCTTTCACATGGTGAGCTCTGCCATATGCATGATCCCCGTCACGCATTACAGAGATAAATAGGGGTTTCATTATTCTATGGCCAGGGTTGGTGCTGTTGAGGAGGCTTAGTACTGCGTTGCAAAAAAAAAAAGCAGTGGATGAGAAGGCGAGTGAGAGCGTGCGTGAGAAAGAGAGAAGTGGGAAGAGAGAGAAGAGGACTTTGTCTTTTGGTCCATGTGAAGTTTTAAATTTCAAATGAAAAACAGGAAACAGTAATGCAATCAACTTGTTCTACAGTTCATGAGAAAAACAATATTCGGGGGGTGGGGCGGGGGGGGGCTCTGGGCCAAACGGAGCCTCACCTTTAGAGAGTCCACCAGGTCCTCCACCAGGAAGAGGCGGCTCATCTGCTTGAGGGCTCGGTTGATGTAGGTCAGACTGACGTCGACGTGCTTGCGGAAAGTCTCTGGGGCAATGCTGACATCCTTATCCATTAGAACCCTGTGAGGAGCAAAGACAATGGGGAGCCAGGAGGGTTCACTCAAATCTAGGATAGCTCATTTGAAGTTAATTGCTGAAATGCTAATCGTTTTCCTAACTATGTAGCGAGAAGGCTAATCGCTAAGTAATTCATGTGATGCTTATATTTTTCTAAGTACTGGTCAACGATGTGTGACTGGGCTGTACTGTGTCCCAAAATAAGTGCCCTTCAGGCTTACACTCTACTATAAAGGTTGATCTATTAGTAAAACCAGTAAAAACCAGATTTACTCAGGGCGGTGCTATGGCAGGCATAAACCTGTCCAGCCATCGTGTTTTGATATTTGGAGAGTTTTGAGCAATTCAAAATAAAATAATCTAACAGGGATTAAATGAAGCAGGAGGCAAGAAGAGACACAAGGATTCTTTGAAAACAAAACAGAATGTTCTCTCACTTGAAGGGGTGCCCGTCTCCGGACTTCTGCACAGCCTGGACGACAGACTTGTAGATGCGGAAGGTGATGGTGACACAGAGCAGGGCCAGAAGCAGGTAGGAGACTACGCTGATGACGCTGAACGCTGCCAGGGACAGCAGCAGCAGCATGGACAGGCCAAACACCACGCCCGACTTCTTGGGGTCCCGCCAGTGCACCAGGTCTTTCACTACAAGGGGCGAGAGAGAGTGGGGTGTACGGGTGGTGGATAGTGTTTAAGAATGTGTGTGTGTGTGTGTGTGTGTGTGTGTGTGTGGTGTTGAAAGAGGGAGATACAGAAAGAAGAATTTAGGGGAGAAAAAAAAAGAAAGAGAAACGATAGGTTACTTGATGAACTGACATGCGTGTCTCGACGTGAAACACGTATGAGGGGATAAAACACAAAGGAAATTAGGCCGATCTCCGAAACCTCTAGCCGGTCAAACATGAATCATGCATTCTGTATCATACATCCCTCTGGCTTGTGAGAACTAAGAATAACCAGGGAAGGAGGCATGTTGCTGGAATATACCCCCCCTATACCGCTCCACGTTGGTGTGTCTGTGAGGAGTCACACATGCAGAAGTGATAGACTCTGTAAAGGGCCTGTTACGTAATGCTGTGGTGGTGTGCATTTAAAAACGGCCTTTGCCTCTCTCTGCATATGGAAGGGAACCCTTTCAAAGAGCCTTAAAGTGGAAATGGCTGCAGCGTTGCTTGTGGTTACGCCTCCGGGGAGCCCCAGGTTTTGATTGGAGTGCACAGCATCGCCTATCCCACCCTTCTGAACATGGCTCCCCACAGAAGAACCGTAAAGACAGCCACAGTCACTCTGCGTTTGCCGTGAGTCCCCGCCTCCTGGCTTGACGTAGGGCCTTTAAACATGTCTGACACTAAGATGACAGGCTGGGCTCCTGACCCAAAAAAAAAAAAGGTGCTTGCAGAGTCTGGAAGCAAATTGCCCATTCTGCTTTCTCTCCATTTCAAATTCCTTCTGTTTACCTTGGTGATAGAGCCTTTAAAGTGTGCACAATGCGCGCACGCACACACACACACACACACACACACACACACACACACACACACACACACACACACACACACACACACACACACACACACACACACACAC
>JAVQIZ010007185.1:0-10239 GCA_036023535.2 Galaxias brevipinnis
ATTTGCATTGTCCCTGAGAAGTGACTAGATGAAGACACCCTGGTGAGTTTGCCTGGAAGAGTGACTCACTTTTATTTTGGCTTTATCAAGAACATGTACAGTAGTCCAAGTTTCATTAATTTATTATAATTACTGTTTTATTTTAACAATACAATTCAATGCAAACAGATATATTTGGATACTTCTCATATTTTCAATAATTTGCTGCTATATCGAAATGTTCTTCATGTGTTCTACTATTAAGTGTTTACAGGCCACCAAAATACTGGCCCACCTTCATTGAAAACTTTACACAACTATTATCAAATATTTCCACAACTTTTGATTGTAACGTTACAGCTGGTGATTATAATATTCATTTTGAATAACGTGATGACAAAAGGGCCAAAGAACTGTTTTCTATCTTTGACACCATTAAACTGTCTCAGCAAGGGCCCACCCATAGCAAGGGGCACACTTTAGACTACGTAGTTATTACAAAAGGTCTCAATATTTCTAATATTGACGTATTTGATTAGGCCTTGTGGACCATTCTTGCATTTTCTTTCATATTTCAATTAACCCTGAAATTCATAGCACATCAAATACTGTAAAAAAACCGGCATATTGGTGAGAATACTAATGTGCTGTTTACTGAGACGATATCTGTATTGCCAACTCTTGTGACAAGTTTGGTCAATCATCTTGTAGATAATTTAAATTTTAAAATTGTGCATGTAATTTATTCTTTTGGCCCACTAAGGTTAACTTTTTTTATGGAAAACAAAGACAGACAACTACTGTAAAAGTCCAGAAAAGAGAATTCTGTAAAGAGCAAGTGGCAAAAAATACAACTTCATGTTCATCACGATATCTATAAAAATGGAATCCACGCTTACAATTTAGAATTGAGAATCACTGGACTATCTTCTTTTCTCAAACATCATAGACCAGTTTATAGGATCAGGATTCATTGTCTTTGCTCGCCCCTCACGGGGCTGTCCTCAATCTCAGGTATTGTTCAGCCTTGACAACCATCGGGTTGAATCGGGGAGGAAGTGGGTAAACACTGAAATTATCATGTGACTCCTATCTCATCCCTGATAAGGAATTGGTGGAATTGGTGTTGTTAAACTCTCCCCATGCTACAACCATACTTGGAGTAAAGTCGGCCATAGTGTAGTTGTTGTAGAGGCAGAGACGCAGAGATGTACTGTATTTGGAAAAAGTATCCGAGAGTATCCGAGAAGCCAAGGAGAGGTCATCGGAGTTCTTCTCTGTCAGGTAATATTATCTTTGGAGAGGGCTGGGCCTGCGCCAAAAGAGATGATTCTGCTTCTTCACCATTATGTGACAAATCTTTTAGAAAAAGTATGCGAGGGTATCTGAGAGATGTTACTAGACCACGCTACATGCCCCAAAATGCAATATAAGTCACCTGTTCCAGTTGAGTATAACTAACAATTTAAGCTAGTCTTTGTAAAACAAAAAAAGGTAATATACTAGATTTTGGTTGAGATTCAGCATACAGTATACACATTTGGGGAGGGGGAGGGGGGGGGCATAAAACGTGACACTACGCATTGTTTTCTCAGTTATCCCATCAACAAGCCAAGGAGAGGTCATCGAAGTTCTTCTCTGTCAGGTAATATTATCTTTGGAGAGGGCTGGGCCTGCGCCGAAAGAGATCTAAACATCTACATCATCAGTGATTCTGCTTCTTAACACCATTACGTGACAACTGAATTAATGTTAGGTCATCATGATTCATTATATCATTATGCATGTAAATATCATTGTTGTTTTTCTTACATCACTTGTGAAGTATCTGTTTTAAAAAGTAATAAAAAGAATATAGGCGCTGATAAAGTAGCGCAGAATTTAAAAAACATTGTTTTAGAGCGTCAGTGGGTCTGGTGTTGATAATCGGGCCATCCTCTTGATAACAGTACAAATAACCTTGACTAAGGAAGACCAATTCATCTACAATACCTTTTAGGAAATCTGTTGGTTGAAAATCTGATTTTTCAACAGAATATAATCAAGAGATTGTATCCAATTTCTCTTTCATTGTTGTATCAAGTCCCTTGGCTCCAATAATTTCAACTAAAATAAGGTTACTTTGCTTGCTTAATTTTTGTTTTCTAACGGAGAAGTAGCCCCTTTGAGTCAGACGTCTCAGCTAACAAATATGTCAGCCAACCTTTCTTTGATGAGAGCCTCACAACATTTAATCTTAACAGTCCCTTTACTGTATCCATTAAATCATTTACAGCATTGTGTAGCAAAAGGCACTATTGTGAAAGTACTGCACGTCAACATGTCAGTTATTTGAGACATTGTTACAAAGCAATGCCAGAATTTAATATGTAACAATAACATCCACACAAGATACAACAGGAGCAAAAATAATCTCTCTCTACACTATGTACAAAATATAAACATTGTCTTGATGAAATTAGTGGTAGGCACAGATGAGTGAATGTTTATGCCTAACATTAGTTATTTCCCTTTAATTAAAATTATATAACAACTTTTAGATATATTATCAAGTAAAGTTTTGAGTAGAAAATATGTATATGAATATGTTTCTGCTAATAGTTTTACCATTAAAAGTGGAAATATAATTTTAATATTCTTTAGTTTGTGTATGGTAAATAAAGCTAGGATATGAAACTATTACATTATGGAAATAAAAAATCTGTTCACAAAAAAAACGGTAAGTGCAGAGCATTTGCCTCACATAACTTAAGCCATTCATTTTCTTAAAGACTTCCGCTACCCCTTTCAGAATGAAATCCATAGTGGCAATACATTATTTATCGGTTTTGGAAAGAGCAATCTTTCAAACTCTTTGGTTATTTGCTTGAGGCTAGATTATAGCCAAAACATTTAGAACAATTTAATAGGTCCCACTGTCTGAGTAATATTTTATTGAATGACAAAAGGGTTTGGATGTTACTTTAGCCCAAGCCTTTAAGCTGTTACTGGGCTAGATCTATTGGACTCCACAATTGCGTTTCTTGGTTTGTGTCCCGAATACTCTCCAATGAAGGAGCCATCTTCGTTGAATTGTGTGCCCCCGTCAGCATAGTCCACCAGGCTGTCTTGGCTAGTGCTGTTTCCGCCCAAATTCCTGTCCAATGAGCACTGGCTGCCCCGCAGTGGCTTCTCATCACTGTCACGCATCCAAAACAAAAGAAAGGCTTAGCAAACAGTAATCAAAATGTGGTAGGTTTCCACATACGTACAAACAATGAATCATTGCTGTTTTTTATACACAACTTCATACACAAACATACACACACAAACTCTGTCTCAATTCTTCTCTCTCTCTCTTCCGGTTTGCGCTCCTAATTTTGAACAGTACAAGGAATACTTGAGTACACTTGTACTTTTTGTTTCGCCTTCAAGTAGCCTGCATACTAAAAGCGTACATACTACATTCCTTAAAAAGTATAATTGGAGTATAATATGTTTTCACCTTTGTATGTACACTTTCAGAAAGCAAAGTGGATTTGATCTTTATAGGATCTTGGAAAAAATGAATAAAATGGGTGCAGAGGGGAAAGAGGGCTCCCTACAACCTCTTTACTCCTCTAATTGCTAATTGCCAAAGCTTCAGGACTGATGGCAATTTCAAATCTCTTTAGAACTGCGGATGGTTATTGTTGAAGTGTGGCTCATTCCATAAAGGGAAAGGGGAGTGAAAAAGAGAAACGAAGGGCGCATATGCAGTCCCAGACAAACAGCCTGTCATTCCACGTATTTCCTTAGGGGCCGCACACAGTCCAAGTAGGTTAGATGCCAATTTAAGTCTGGGCACCAGGCCAGCTCACAGGTGTCTCAATACAAGATGCAGGGTCACCTCAAAAGCCAAGGATTTTGCCATTCTCTCCACTGTAATAACAGGGTCATCAGTGTTACCTAATACCTGCCATTATATTTCCCTAGTTCAGTATTCAGAACACAGTTTAGTCAATACAAAGGTAACAATTAAATATCTGCTTGTTGCTCGACAGCCTTCCAGATGTACCATGTGTACTTGGTAAGAAAGAACTTGGTATTTACAAGGAAATATGCACAATCTTATTTTAAAGTTCTAATACACGTACAAGAAAGTAATATTGTAGAACAATGTAAGAACTTGGTACGTTTATCTGTTTCCATTTTATCCCATTGACCATTGGACAGCCTTGTAGATGCACAGTATGTGTTGGTAAGAGAGAACCTGGTGTTTACAGGGCAATATGCATGACTTTATTCAACAGTCTGAATACACCACAGGTAAAAAAAGTCATAATTTAGTACCTGGTGTTGTGGCCAAATTTGGGCATCCTAGCGGATGTTCCGGCCTGGGATGTGATTCAGGGGTGAGGGGATGATCAGAGTGAAGGCCTGGTCACCAAAGAGACAGTATGTTCTTTTTGGAGACACTGAAGGCTAGAAGTTTGTCTTAGCCATAACATAAAGTTATTTCTAAGTTTCCTATATGCGTGTCCTTATGCTGATTATGAACATGTGATCCATCTTGACCAATGGAATGATTGTTTATCTTAGACCTATATACTCGTTAGAACCTTGTCAACTAATCAGAACTTGCTATATGGTTGGAGTTCACTGACAGTAGAAACTTCTCTGTGTACAGACTCTGACTCAGACTCTGTAGTGATCAATAAAATTGTACGTGATCATTTCATGGTTTCCCTCTCTCATTAATTGGTTATTTTCTGTCATAGATTGCTTTTACCAGTGTAATGGATAATTTCAATTTTATGACGTATATGATTATTCACACGACACATCAAGCAACGAGCAGATACTATTTTACCTGCAAATGGTAATTGGAGGTAGGTAAGAAAAACTCAGACCAAATAATTCCGTAGAAATTGGCAACTCGATGTGTACTTACCTTATAACACCACAACTGCCTTTTCTTTTCATGTTATTTCTATGTAACACCACAACTGCCTTTTCCTTTTATGGTATTTTTATGTAAGTGGTAAGGACTTAGTTACAACTATAAATGCTTTGATGCACTTACAACCTCAGTTTCTATATTGTTACTGTTTGAATTATTTAGCAACAACATGGCGTTTCTATGTACTTGCATGGAGAATACTAAGTACATACTAAAGATGTACCATCCCTTTCCATCGGTAGTTTAGGAAAAAAAAATTTTGTTACCTTATTATGTCCTAGTAATAACATGGTAGTTAGGGGACTGGAAAAATAAAACTTCAATCCAGTAGAGGCTTAGACTGAGTGGCAAGTATGTCATTTTAAAAAACACTATCTTGTTCCAATGTTCAAATTACATAATTGAGTCTCAATAATCTTCCTGGGTTTTAGTTTTGTACCACAATTGAGCACATTGGTTAATTCATCTGTGAAATAAATTAGTATGTAGCACTACATAGGAAATACATTGCAGAATACTGTCTGCAATAAAACGATAAAATGATGCCTTGGGAAACTACGAAAACATACATATTCTGTATATTCTGGTATTATGGTACGGCTAAGTAACTCTCACTGTTTCAAGCCCTGCAATCTCCCAAGAAATGGCAGGCACAATGTCATGATAATAGTGAGTATTCATGCCATTAAAGTGTTTCTATATTACTGTTGATGTACAGTTGATCCATTAACTTCAAACATAAGGCTATTATGCCTTTATTTTGCAAATAAAAAAGAATGCTCAACATGTCAAAAAATTATGTCATATAATTACACTTATGTATCATATTTTGTAGATTATATTACATAAGGTCTTATGGTATTTTAAGCACTATCCAACTATCTATCTCCAAGTACACCAGTGCTTTGATAAGTGGGATGCGTGATGACTCCTACTGGAGTCGGCACTGAATGTGGCCATCCGTGGTTTGACTTTCCCTATTAAGACAAAATGGAAGCTGAGTGCTTTCATAGTCCCAGCTCATTTAAGGTCTTATCAGGATCCTCCTTGCCTCTGCCTCAGCAGTTCCAGCAATCTCCATATTGTGTGTGAGAGGGGATAACAAGGAGCCGCTTGTACACACAGAAATTATAACGATAGTGATGGGCACATCACTGGCCAGATGGTAATTTTATTAGTCATGTCTCTGACCCACGCTGCCATAGATTTAGGGAAGGTTGGAATGGGAAATTTGTAAGAGAGCCTTTTGGCCTGCATGTGTCTACTACAATCACATTTTACTTTAAGGGTCAAATGCAACTAATATTTATGTAAAACACACACAAACACAAACAGACCCATGCCAGCAGACATAAATCTAAACTCAATTTAGACACACACCCACAGTTGTACGCATAGACACATACAAACATATACAAACCAAGACCACTACCCTCACGTTCAAATTCAAAATACTAAACCATACACCTAAGGATAAGCACAACTTTGTTATCAACGGTTACCACCTACACTTTAAGTACTTACACTGTTAAATGTTGCCAACATTGTTTTGATCCTGGCAAGAGGCATGCATGTAAGGTTTACTTTCAGGATAAAAAAAAAATAAAAATAAAAAAATGAAATAAAAACCCATATATATATGTATATGTATGTGTATATATATATATATATATATGTATATGTACATATATATGTATATATATATACATGTATATATATGTATATATATATATATACATTTATATATACACAAGCATGAACACAATTGAAAGACAAGTTTAACTAACAACGTCGAACGTACCGCTGTATAGTATATAGTAGAGAACACCGCTCACCTGTATTCACCGAAGGCATCATCGTTCATTCCCTGGGATTCCATTTCAGGGTGGCGCTCCTTCTCTTTTACTATAAGACAGATGAGGGGTTGGTTGAGAGAAGGCGGGGGGTGGAGTTTGAGTGTGAATAGCTTGTGGTACTTCTAGTATAATAACAATAACACTAATAATAATGATAGATTGTCTGAAAGCTGTAGTAAGCACACAAATAGAATACCAATTACTAAAAGACTACCATTTAACTGCCATTTATGTAGACATTGAAAACATCCAGGTAACAGTTCAAAATCAAGTGGTGATATTGAAAACCTCAAATGATCACTAACACATTTAAGCTTGCCAGTATACACTCACAGGCCTATTTCTTTCTCTGAGGGGGTGCTACCCAAAGCTCCTTGTGTAAATATGAATAAAAATAAGCTTTCTAGAAAGACAAAAGAGGGTTTCATAAAAAGCACCGTGAAGCAAGTAGGGAGCTGATGAAATATTAAGCATTTCATGTCAGCAGCAAAGAGGAGCAGGCAAAGAAAGCAGTTGAGACACGGAGGAAAGAAGATGGCATGATGACAGCACTTTAGTAAGTTAGAGACGAGCTTTGAGTAAGGGTTGAAAAGGGAGCACAAAGGGAGGGGGAAGAGCTGCGGGCCTTTGCAGGGGAGGGGGAGGGAGAAGAGAAACCTAACTTTTTCCAGCATGTCTGTTTGAGAAGAAGGGTAACCAGCAGTGGTGAGTAAAGCACAGGGCCACTGACAATTAGGAGACTCACCAGACGAAATGCTAGGACAGGATGTTTGGCCCCTAGCATACAATCAAGACAACGACCTGACTAGCGCATTTCCTAAAGGTGTGCTCTGGTGACATGCACATCTCAACAGGGCACAGGCTTGGAAATGCAGCCCAACTCTGACCCCATTTCCCTCAAATAAGCAGGTCAACGAAATCCAACTATATGACTTCATTTGATTATTTTCTAATTCATTAAAATGCAAACAATGAATGAGCAATGGCCATACGTTGGATCCTTGAATTATTGAATTGTAGATTTATAGTTAAATAGCAATCGGATTGGAGGCCATACCCCGTCCAAAGTCATACTGACCTTGGTTGATTGCGGGCATGTCTGGACGCTTTGGCAGTGATGGCGTACCTGCATATTTGCCCCCCTTCTTTCTCCTAACGAAGCAGGCAATGAGCACAGTGAGGGTGAGAAGTGCCACAGCGCACATTATCCCAATGAACCAGCCCTGGTTGGAGAAATTCTCTCGTAGACCAGCCACACCTAAATCCAAATACAAAACAGAGTCGTGTTTCAGACTTAAAATCAATGCCTTGCAAAACAAAGGCAATGCTGGGATGCACGGGGAAAAACAGATTTTTTTATTGCCCTTAAGTATACTAACAGATCAAAGTATTTTCATTTTGTTGTTTCTTAATTTAGGTTTTTCAACAACAAGATATTAGTAAAGAAAAAATTAAACACACAATGGGGATGTTGAATCCCTGCAAACTTCAGACTATTGCAGAGTAATAATAATTCATCATATTTGCATAGAACTCTTCACAACACAAAGCACTTTACATGAGAGGGTCACAAACGACAAAAGACAGAGTAAAAGGAGTACAAAAAACAGAGAATGGAACACCAGGTGAAATAGGGGGAAAACAATAATAACTCCTCTCACCTTCAACCCTTGTCTGGATAACATCTTCAAAAATACTAGCGTTATCAAGCAATCTCTTGGCCATTAGACGCACAGTGTACATAGTCCCAGGCTCTAGCCCATCAATCACATGATATCTCTGAGACACTTTTACGGCTTCTGAAACCCGCCAGTTCCCTTCACCTACACAGCACAACAGGTACACAACCAGCAAGTGTTCATGCTAGCAGCACTAAGTAATCCCAGTGACAGCAGTAAGGCACTACTAAAACCTTCTTTTAAAATGATGCTGATTTGTTTGTTTCTTCTAGTGAAAATAGTAAACATAGACGACAGTGAGAAAACAGAAAAGAGTTAAAGCAAACACAGTCAATTCATACCAAGGTTATTATTGTAAACGAAAATGAACGAAATAACAAAAACTAGATGTGAAAAAACATTTCCGTTAACTGAAATAAAAACGAGGTTTACAAAAATACGATGACTGAAACTACAGAAATGTGAAATGTGAACTTAAATATAGAATTTAGAAATAAATATTTATTTTGAAATTATATATATAATTGTTGATCTCTTCTAGGTGATTTGGCCAAGCACTTTTGTGTCCGCAAAAGATGATGAACTATTTGAGAGGGGCCACATATTCATAATTTGCACCGGGGCCAGTTTCGCTGTGTGTCACATATAGATTTTAAGTAGGCCTAATGTTGTTGTTGTGTCCAGTTGAATTTTTCTGACACAAACACATTGACTGACGCATATTTAACAGCTGTGTTTTGTGAATACTTTTTTAAAATGGTACAATACTCATGCAATACTGTACTTTTTGAGTACCCCTGACAAATACCCCATATTACAAAAATACTAAATAATAATAGAAAGACTTAACTAATAACTATGAAACAAAAACCGAGCATTTTTAAAACTATTGAACTTAACTAAACTAGCAAATTCGCTTTAAAAACGAATTACAATTAAACTGCATATGAAAGTTTGAAAAGTCAAAGTGAAAAACAAATAAAAACTGAGAAAACATGCAAAACTATAATAACCTTGGTTTATACTGTATGTGGGGAGTTTGTTAGCATTTTGGCAGGTTATAAAGCTTCTTAGAAAAGGCCACACTTAAGCATTGTGCCTCTTAAGAATTCTTATCCTAATGCTGTGGCAGGGGCACAGGCAGTAGCTTACAATTATTCATATAAGCAACATAAAGCTGGGAGTCTTGTTGCTCTTTCCTGGCAGTCCAGCTGATTTTGGCAAAGGTGTCACTCACATAGGAGCTTATATTCAACAGTCCTGGAACTGATAAAGTAAGAAGAAAAGGGGATGGGAGAGAGAAAAAGAGATGGCAAGAAAGAGGATTAGTGTAGGCCAATAGGATCATGCAGCCCAAGAAACAGTGCAGCTAGCAGATGCCCTTTAAGGAGACAGTTCAAAAGCTAATGCCATCCCAGAATAAATTTTTGGAAGTTGGATTTGGTGAGGAAAATTAAAAAGATATGTTGGGTAGTGGGAGTTACATCAGTACTAGACTAAAGTTGGCATTTCTGGCAGAAGAATAGATTGAGTCAAATAAAACAATCATGAAAATAGGGTGTATAATTATTTGGGTGCTGCTACAAAAAAAACAGCACTCAAGGATTGTTAAAATCTTTGTAAACAGATTAAAACAGAGGTCACCTTGTCCTGAAAGTAATGTGTGAACGTCCCTCTTGCTTTATAGGTACCAAGCAAAAAGAGCAAAAGGGAGAATCAGTGATGTTCTACTGTTGGATTTATGAAAAGGGCTTTAAATATACTTTTAGAAGTGTGAAGAAATTATTATTTACGGAAGTTGGAA
>JAVQIZ010007201.1:0-10882 GCA_036023535.2 Galaxias brevipinnis
TATATATATATATATATATATATATATATATATAGTAGAATTTACAGATGCATTTAAAGTCTGGTATAGCCAACGATTGAGAAAGGGATATGCAGTTACAATAGGGAAGTATTATAAAAAAGATGAATGAGTATGGTTTCAGCTGAAAGAATATTGCCATATTTTGTAGTAAATTGGTGTCATTGGCATGCTTGAACTGTAAATATTACCTTTATTACAGTACTATGACGATCATTGTCTCTTCTCATGGGCCGTTAAGCATGTCTGTTTGTCATTTCAGTTAATCTTAGTGAATTTTGTTTTTACTTTTTAATCCTATAAGTGGACACAAAGTTCACTTAAGACAACCACTCTTAATGTTGGCTGTCCCACTATCATTCCTATTGTTTTTTTTTAATATGCTTTTCTGTTAATGTAATGAGAATTTTAAAGCATAGCTATTTATTGTATCACAAGTGCACATGTTTTCGAGTAGGTCCAGTCTGATCCAAATAATTTATTACGGCATTTTGATTCATAGCATGGAGTCTTTTCACTGTGGTTTGTAGTTTATTCTCATTAAGTCCGATGAGAATAATATTAAATGCCTACTTGTCAAATTTACACTGGAATCTAGCCTGCGGCTCACCAAAGTGCTCTAATCTAGTGTCTCATCATGTCCTTTTACTGCTCCATGTAAGATCTGACCAGATACGAATCATCCTTTCTGAGTCATCTCAGATATGTCCAGAATCCTGTGTAAGCTTGACTAGGGAGTGTCGTTCTAGTGATCGTTTAATTTATTTTATTGACCCAAAGGTGAAACATGTCCATGCACGAGTATCCTGGGTTGCACAACGCTGACAGGTTGAACATCAGAATATTGTTGGTTAATGACACACTGCCATTGAGGAATGGTTAGGCTCTTTGCTTTATAGTTTTCTGGGATCAGTAGCAACTTGAAAGTAGCCTAACTCTGTCTTAATGAGAGATTAGCCTGACTGTGTCAACTCGGGTTTAAGACTTTCCACCCGGGTTTAAGACTTTGCTAAGATCATCTAAGGTCATTTTCTTAGATGTACCTATCCTCGATAACTTGCTCTGTTCTAATACTAATAACTAGCTAACCTTTTTTTTGTTTTGTTATTTTTGATCAAAAATATTTTCATTTGATAAGCACCAGGCTGACTATGTAATTGCATTAAGCTTTAGAGTTTTACTTAAATGTCTGCTTACTCATAATCTTTAAGTTCTAGCTTCTTACATAGCCTAACGTGAATAATAAATCCACAACCTTTACCATCATACTTTTTGAACTGTAATTCTGAATTTTGCTGGGGGCTGCTATTCTTGTCTTTTCTTTGTTGACCTATGACTTGCTCCCACCTCCTCAAGAGACATTAACTCCATACAGGCTGTTCTGTCCAAGTTGAAGCTTGTGAAGTGGTTAGCTAGAGGACATTAAAAGCAATCAGGACTTTTCACATGCAAGTTCAAAGTAACAAGGGCTGTGACAGATGACCAGCCAATGTTGATCTGGAGCCTGGGCGAGAAATATCCTGACACAGTGCAAGTCCGTCCTGGAGCTCGGCACTGTTTGCCCTCCGTGCCCCCTAAGCTGCGGCGGCCTTTCTATCGTTGGACTGGAGTTAAAGGCTACATTGCTACATGTAGATGACAAACCAGTGCCAACCATCACTGCCAGTGTGATGAATTGTTGTGGATTGAAATAGAATCAACTGTGAGATTTAGCAAAATAGCACAAACCCAGTAGCCTTTTGGTGCCATGGTGTAGTCGGAACCGGCATGCACAAGAGGCTGAGGCTGGAGACTGGTGATTGCTAAAGTGCTCAAACGTTCACAAAGTATTGCCCAACACCTTTTTTTCTATTATTGTGACTGGGTTGTATAGCCGAACTGTTGCTTATGGACATATTACAGATAACCCTTGTGCAACTCAAAACTGCGACACCAATTAACTAGTCATACAGTTTGAATAGTGTGATTGATATTTTCAAGATCTTTCTACAGGCTAAGTGGTTGGAGGACTTTTAGACGTTAGACATTCATTTTTAAAGTTTAGTAGGATGATTATGCATTAAGAGGGTAGACAACAGATAACTTCTGCAAACAAATATGAAATTGTACACTCATCTTTACAATCTTACTGCACCTGCCAAGCAAGGCTTAGTGATATTTAGCCCTGTAGAGCATGCAAGGTCTCTTATGTAAAACATGTTTTGCCTAATCTCTTAGATGGGGTTATCAGCAGTTTCTTTCTCCAGGCTGTGGGGCCACCACTAATCCAGAAGCATGTGGCCTGGTTTAGGGCACCCTCACACACGTTTGATCTCTACTTCGCTTGTTTTTCTCCCTTTGTGGTCTTCCACCTCATAGGCTTCTCTCAGAGGCTAGCCCACATCTCGCACATAAACACATAGGCCTGCATCGTTATCCAGTGTGTACCCTGTGGTCCCACCTCATCCTCCCTCCCTTGCCCATGATTTCATCGTAGAAATCCCCCCCCCCCCACTCTTGTTGGATGGCCTTATGCCAACTATAACGTCAGCCGATCTGCATGTTTGTTTCAGATATAAAGATTGTGCTGGTGTTGAAATGGAATAGGAATACTTGAAAGTTTTCAATTTGACATGTAGGAGGGAATAAGGTATTAGATCAGAATATGAATGCAGTGACTAATGTTATGAACTGAACGATTTCAACCGTTTGGATTATCTTGCATATTTTGGTGAGTTTGATTTGGGTTATTCAGTACTATTCAGTATTGAAGTCTTTAGTTTGTAGTGTAATTGGAATAGTTTTTAGGAGAAAAGTGCTCCTTAATGAATGTATCAGCACCTTCTAAGACTTCACCTTTCATTATGTATTGCTACGTTGTATCATACAGTATTATAGCTGTCCCAAAAGGTTTAGGCCTATGTTATTTTGTGAGGCTGGTTTGCCTTATTTACAGCATAACCAATTGCCTCTATTAGAAGTGGAGGCAGGGTAGGTGACTATAGACTCAGCTCAAGGCCAGCAGCAACCAGGACTAAGATATGCTACGGGAACAAAGCCTAGCTTAAAGGTTTGCTGATTAGGAGGGGAAGTGATAAAGAACATGTATTGAGCCACGAGCGGGACAGCAACAAAACGCTTTCCCCTCCCGAATGCTTCCATGAATTATGGCAGCCGTCATAAGGTCGCGGTTCATTGTTCTGCCCCCCTCCCCCTTGACCCCCCACCCACTCTGTGGGTTTCTGTGGAGACAAATTAGGGAGGTAGTTTGGTCTTTTATTGGTCATAGAAATTGTTGAGTTTGGCGACTGGTTTTCTGAGTGCACGTTTGGTGGGGCTAAATGCAGAAGTTGTGCCTTTCATTCAGGTTATTGTGAAACGTTAAACATGCAGCCTGTTTAGACCGGAGGATCAGGCTTATTTATTTACTCAGCAACCCTGCTTGTGTTGTACATTTGCAAAGATGGGTTGTACATTTGATTTTCCCCTAGTTAGCCTTTGAAATATCAGACTATATCCTAACTAACTAGGGTTGTGTAGTGCAAGCCTTGGTCGGTAGAATGAATTATCTTGGCTAAACAGCTCTCAGGAGGCTGTGTATTTAGACCTCCTAAGGAAATTGACAAATGCTTCTGCTATTGTATGAAACTACCTTGGCAGATGACAAAATGTCTTGAAAATGAATTTCTCATTCTGATTGTTAAGAACATTTCCCGACTAGTAGGCAATGTGCTGCTACACATTTTATGGCTTATTTGATTGGGGGAAAATATGAGATCAGCGGCACTGTGGTACTTTAACAGTGCCCACTGAAGAACGCATGGGCTAATCAAATGAGCTACAACAATACAGCAGGGTTTAAGACCAGACTATTAATATCTGTGAGGTCATCACTGACCCATCTGAGGCCTGTCACCACAGTAAACACTGTTACACACTCATTTTTAGAAAGCCTACGCTTTCCGACGTCAATATGTACGGTAATTACTTTGACATTGTGCTGAAATGGGTCAGTGGGTTACTTTCTAAGTAATCTGTGTCCTATTTGTGTTTTTATTACCCAAAGTGCTTCTTCTAATCTCGTCCAAGGCTTGTGTGACTATCAGTGCAACGTGTTTCTCTCCTATTGCTTGCATGTCATTGTACTGCTGAGGCCTCCTCCAACTAGTTGACCTGTGGTCAGCCCTCTGGAGCCACAAGGTGCTTTGATGTGTCCTAATCGTTGACACTGTGTGTGTGTGTGTGTGTGTGTGTGTGTGTGTGTGTGTGTGTGTGTGTATTTGATGTTTTCTCAGGGGTGCAGGTTGCTGTCGTGAGCTAGCTAACAGAGGAGAGGAGGAACCGCCTGGGGGCGTCACAGCCCAGGCTCTAAAGGTAACGATTCCTCCTGTCCCAGACACACAGACAGGCTCTCACCTGGTCATTCCCACCATAAACGGCACAGTCCATTTCCATCATTCAAATACTTATGTCAGTCCTTTTCCGTCTCTGTACTGGCAATTTGAATGAAGACCTGAAGTGCTATACACATTCACGATTTTTGTTATCATAGTCAACAAAACACTTTACTTTATTTTTTACCTACAGTCTCAAGTGTCTCTAATCTATTAACCAGAACTATTTCACCAGTTTGGTGAATACCATATTGATTGAAGTTCTCTTCAGATTTTCATTGTTCATCCATCCCCTCTAGTTATTCTTTACCTGAACTCTCATCTAGTTCCTCTACCCGTCAGTTAAAAGGTGAGGTATTTATTCCATGTCACAAGCAAAAAGCTGTGTTTTTGTGTTGTAAGTGGTCTGGTTTAAATTGGAGCCTATTTGTGGCTCCAAGCCTGTAATTATAAATTCCTGGAGGCTACCTGAGGTAAGAAACATGCGGGTAGTGACTACACAGCAATTAGGTCAGTTTCTGTTGACCGCTGCGTTACAGTTGGTTTTGAGTTACAGTGGCATGTTGTATGTGTATGATTCACTGCCCACCACCATAGAGATTCAAGGGGCCTACAGTGCTCAAGGCTCAGCGTCGGGCTGGGGCTGCCGCTATTAAATAGTAGGAAGGGCTTGGTCCCAAGCAAAATATCTCACTGTGTGCCAGGGAAAAGAGTGCGCCCGACTGCAGCAGGCAGATAAGATCAGCGCTCGGGGACCAGTGGCACAGGGCAAGGCGAGAGAGGCAGAGCGGCGGACCCAGTAGCCTGGCAGTGCTACCAACAGCCAGCCAGACTGCCTGCCTGCCCACCAGACACTCGGGGGTCAAGGCATTCTCTCTCTCTCTCTCTCTCTGTTATGCTTTTCTATCTGATATTCTCTCTCTTTCTCCCCGTCTCGCTCTCTGTTTGGTATTTTTTCTCTCTTTGTCTTTCTATTGACTCGCTTTTTCAGTTTTTCTCTCTCTATGTTTCTCCTCGACTCTCCCTTTTCCCTTGCTTTGTCCCCCCCCCCCCCCACCACCACCCCCCCACCATCCCACCACCACCACCCCTTCCCGCTCCTGTCCCCTGGTCTTGTGTCGCTCCATTGTTGATACGAGAGTGTGTTCTGCCAAAAGCTTTGCTGAGCCCACGCCTGCACCCCACCCCCCTGACCTCGGTCGGGGTCTTGAGAAAAACCAGTCCCCTGAGGCTTGCATGTTTGTGTGTGTCTGTTTGCCTCACTGTATCAGTTTGAAGGTTTTCAGATTTTTTGCATAGCAAGTTGTGTGCGTGTTTAGTTTTTCTTTGTTTGCTGTCCAGTACAGCTGTATATTCACCGTCTAGAACTTCAGCATGACACCCGACACCTTCTAGGCCACAGTGACATTCACCCACCTCTGGGTGCGTGTCTGTTTCTTTTGTAAAATTTTCCGCAGGCATTCACAGGGCAGCCTGTATCCTCCCCTCTGCCTGGCAGCTCACAGCAGTGAGCCTGGGTAAATCTCTCTGTCTCATCTGGAATGTCCACCACACACACACACACACACATACTCGCACACAGTGACATACACCAAGAGAGGATGGACCCCCACTGGGGGCTAGCGGCGGAGCTCAATGTTATTTTTGATACTTTAAAGGAAGAGTCAGTGCCCACTCGCCTGTTCGCTCGCTGGCCCACCTGCTGCGTGTTCCCGTTCCGCCCTGGCAGCTCTTGTTTGGTTGGCATGACAGTGGGCATGATTGAAAGGCATTGCCCAGGGTCATGGGGGATGAATCTGTGGAACCCAGCCTGCGGTGTTACTCCCCCACTGACCTTGGCACAACAGCTTTCCAAGAGTCGGGCTGTGTCGTTTTACTTTCAGCAGGGGAGGATGGAAGACATGCTGTTATCCTTAAGGGGTGATTAGCACATCTGACTGTGCAAAAGAGGAATATGGATGTTCCTGATTATTGGAATAGATTCCTCTACCTTTGTTGAGGAGTTGCTTGGATTGTGGGTGAGCTGAGCGTTGGAGGTCTGTAAGCAGTGTTGAAACAGCCATTGAAGTCCAAACCGCATGGTTATTCATTTCCAGCTTGCGATTAGAAAATGTTACATAGAGGGACCGTGTTCATGTTAATGTTGATTGGTATGAATAAGGTCTAAAGTTCACAGTCTATAAGTTGGGTTAACTGTTAATGTCATTTGACAATTGAATCTGTTTTACTGTACACTCAGAACAGACCTGTCTAGTCGAAGCTGTGCCAAGTGGCCGTTCACTCTTTGACCCAGACTGGTCTAAACTAGCCCCCACACACACACACACACAAATACAGTCACATGCATACGCTCCTACTGAGTCATCCAATGTTATCCAATACTACATTCCTTTCCTCTCAGTTGTCCCCCAGTACACCCCAGCTGTTTGTGTGTGATGGATCAATCTTGTGTTGGAAGGTCAGCCAGCTGTCAAAGCCTTGTGTTCCGTCCTAGCCTAGCGGGAGTTGGGCCTACCTTCGGGCCAAGTCTCTGGGTTTGGTTTCACTGTTGGCTCAAAATTACTTTCCAAACGTTTAAATACACGTAGATCAAGTGACAGACTTGGTTTTCTTTTGCGAAGTGTCCTCTTGGTAGTATGTGGTGTTCATAAGAAGCCTGCGTGTTTTTCACCCTGTTTCCACAGCAAAGAGAAGAAGCTCGAGGCTGAATCGTGTGCAACATGGAGAAAGACGACATCAAGGTTCTCAACAAGGGAGAGGAGGATGAGATGGTACGAACCCTCTCTTTCAGTCTTACTTTCTCACTCTCCTTTTGTGACTCCTCATGTGTTCCAAATTTGTGCTGTTCTATCTGCTCTGTTTCTATCTCACTGCCTTATCTCTTTTGCTCTCTCTCATTGCTACTCTCACTCACACAAGCTGTCACCCCTCCCTCTTAACCTGACTAAACTGTACCAAACCTCAAAGGGGCACTCTTGCTGACGTGCGACCCTCCTGTCTCCCCCTCTCTCTGCAGGAGCTGCAGGGCTTCTGTCTGTGCCGCTGGCGGCTGGCCCTGGTGGCTCTGGGGGTGCTGTGCACTGGCGGCTTCCTGCTGCTGCTGCTCTACTGGATGCCCGAGTGGTGCGTGAAGGCCACCTGCACCCGCACCTCCGCCCGCGAGGCCCAGGTGGTGCTGCTGCGCTCCACCGTACGTACACCGACACACACACACACACACACACACACACACACACACACGCAGGCAAACAACCATTTGTTACACCCGCGCACTGTCTTATATGAGAGCGTACATTTTTAAGACGTTCACGTACACTATGGTTTAATATGGTAACATTCACAAGGCTATGTTGTCATGTGCTTGCCAGGACGAGTTCAAACGCTTTTTCTTGGCCAAGTTGCGAGTCATGCTAGCCCCAGGGAGGAACCCTTTCGACACACTGGAGACCCAGACCACCGACGCAACCGCCGACGCAACCTCCATCCCCGTGTCCAATGGCCACTCGCCCCACTGCTCTGGCGACAACAGCTCCAACCCTACTCAAGAATTCATCAGGAAGTATGCCGAGTACCAGCGCACACAGGTTTGCTCAAACACACACATACCCAGGAACCTGTCTGGAAGATGGTTTTAATACATGCCGTGATGCACAGCTTCAACATAGATTGAATTCGCTTTCTTACAGCATTGCCTCTCCTTTTTGTTTCAAATCAGATTCGCTACTTCACCCTCCACAGCACAAAGTACTACTGGAACGAGGAGATTCAGAACTTTGAAGTTTTAACGTAAGCCCTCACCAGTTGTTTTTTTTCCCCCTCTTCACTCTTCAAGCTCTTTCCCTAAGAAGGCCAGTCACCCATCGAAGGAAAATGTCTGAAGGATTTTTTGCCTTGCGTCTCTTTCACCTTTGCTTGAAACTCTTTCCCGCCATCCCACAGTGGCCTGGAGGACCTCCACGTGAACAGCTCCACCCTCCACTCTGACCACGCCGGGGGACTGACCAGGAACCAGCAGGAGTACAGGTAACAGTCACCATTCATTTGAGATGCATCCATTTACAGTCGACACATCTTTGATACTGATTTACTTTTTTTATTGCTGTATAATAAAAAAATAATAATAAATGGATAAGGAATGTCGCGCCTGAAAAGACATTAGCTGTTCTGAGTAAATGGTAAAAAAAAGAAACATTCAGTGAACAAAACAACTAAACCCTTCAACTCCAGAAGAAAGTTAGAGAAACATAATTGCCTTTCAACTCTGCTATGCTTGTACATGCGTCACTCAAGTCCAAAGGCCTTGGTGCTGAGCTTTTATCGTGTCAGCAGCTGCAACAGAGGGCTTGAAAGTGGCGTTTGCAAACACGAGCACGAGAGGAGCTGGCTGTTAACACCAACGCGACAAGCCCTCAGATAGGAGCAGTTTTATCCTTGGTCTAGTGATAGGCAAGAGATACTCTACACTGTCAGTGAGTGTTATATGGTGTCTCTACAAAGACTGTGACCTACATAAGGGAGGAGTGAGGTCAGAAAGCTTAGAAAATCCCCGCTCCTTTATTTGCTGCACTATATACCCGGTTTTGTCTTATTGAAGAGCTTGTTGTTTTGAGGCTTTTTAAGAGAACAGATTGAACCATGTGTTGTCAATCAGGCCCCTTGTTTCTTTCCCTGCAGGAGACTGTTCTTTGGAGTGAATGAAATCGCAGTGAAAGTGCCTTCAGTTTTCAAGCTGCTAATCAAAGAGGTGCAGTCGGCAATCTCATTATATTGTGGGGAAGTTTGTTTTAGCTTTGTTACACAACTTTTTGGGGCACGTTTATTAGTAACGAGCCATTTACATTTATACTATTTACGGCAATTCACAGTTGTCGAATACACTATGTCTAAGAAATAAGCTGTCTGTATCTCACTCCCACGCATGCAATTACGTCACCACACTCGTGTGCACACGGCTTTGACGTTCGTTTCTACCGTCTTTGCCCCCTCGCTTTAAATGGCTAACCCCCCCACGTGTTTTCTCTTGTGTGTGGTCGTCCGCAGGTCCTGAACCCCTTCTACATCTTCCAGCTCTTCAGCGTGATCCTGTGGAGTGCCGACGAGTACTATTACTACGCCGTGGCCATCCTCCTCATGTCCATCATATCCATAGCTACCTCTCTCTACACCATCCGAAAGGTCAGCGCAGACCACAGCCTATTTGCTTACGGGCTAAAACCAACCGTGTTATCAGTAGCTGCCAAACATAGGATGTTAGCGGACGGATGGAGGTGGCTGACAAGCTGCTTCCTGAGGTGAATGTTTACCTCAAGTCTAAACGGTCAACCAATTTAGACCTACTGTACGAATAATCAAAAGAGAGTGGGAGATCACTGCACTACGAGTTATTTAGGCCCCCCCCCCCCCGTCCAGAAAAAATGTGTGTGGACTGCCCGGGTTTGGTCCAGGACCGGTCTGATCCAGTCCAAGCCGAGCCCAGTAGGTTCCCCCAGGGAGCCAGTGTTAACCGTGTGTCCACCCTCCCCAGTCTGTCTAATCCAAGCCTATTCATGAACGCATAAAGGCCCATGTCTGCACGGTCTGCTGCCCCCGGCTTCGCTGCCGACGCAGACACACAGACACAGAAAAGAGAGGGGGGAGAGCAAAGCGCCCTTAGAATCACACGTAGGTAGAGGACAGGGGGTGGGGAGGGGCAGAGGGGGGAGAGAGGAGAGCGGATTAGCAGAGCGAGGGCAAGAGGAGAGCGTCTGGAACTTTGGAAGATCAAAGCTAACTGAAGGTTTATCTGATTCTGAAATTGGGCTATGCTCATGTTTTTGCCGTTGTTCTAATCTAAAAGTGTTTCCTGTTTGTCCCCCGCAGCAATATGTCATGCTTCATGACATGGTGGCAACTCACAGTATTGTCCGTGTCTCCGTCTGTCGAGCCAACAACGGTTAGTCTGACCACTCTCTGAAATAGATTTGTTCTTGTATTTGTTAGAATAAGTGCAGAAGCATATCACAGTCCTTAAGAGGAGTGGGGGAGTAATTATCCAGAGTCTGGGCTTACGCTTTCACCACTCACGCACTCTCGCACACACACACGCATACACAAAGCCAATCTGCCAATCAGTTAGCAATCAGCTTACCAGGTACCAAGTGTACCTACAGTATGACAAGACCAAGGCAAGGAATCAGTCATCAGTTTCACTCGGTATAGCCTGCAAATGACTATTTTTGCCAAATCCACAACTTTCTCTTTTGAGATTGTATACAGGATCTGTTTGTGCCATATTCCAAACCAAATCACATCCCGTTTCAGACAAAATAAGGTTTCAGCTCAGCTACTGTAACAACTGCTGAAAACATTAGCTATGATTTTTGTCCCCCTATATGCATGTTTTTGTGCATTCTGGCTAATGCTGAGCCAGTCATCAACGAATGTTTTAGTTTTTGCTGAGCCAGACAGTCATCTATTCTTTTGGCAAAAGTTCAGGTAGCTTTTATAAAAGC
>JAVQIZ010007208.1:0-18441 GCA_036023535.2 Galaxias brevipinnis
CCTGCAAGTTTATACTAGTTGATGTGGAAAGCTGGGAAAATGTATCTGATGCATTTCAATTGTGCTTTTTCTTTCTACTTTTTACATATTTCAATGGCATTGGTGTACACGTTATAAACAGTATGTAATCAAAATAGCTAATGAATAATATTTAAATTAACTTAAGGGTAAAATATAAATAAATAACTGCAGCTATACTCGAATATAATCGAATATTCGAATAACCGTGCATATCCCTAAGTTACACACCTACCTGCTCTGACTAACTAGTCCCAAACTGTGTATTAACTAATAGATCACAATGTCATTGCAAGTTAAATATCTAATTAGATTTAAATTGGTATTTACTGTATACCTTATGAGGTATTTTTCTGTTCCCTCCACCCTTTATCGCATGCCCTTTGAGGTTTGGAGAGAGATAAGTTTGACAACAAGACGGTTTCTTTTGAGGAACACATCAATTCTGAGCACAACATCTGGCACTACCTGTACTTCATAGTCCTAGTCAGAGAGAAGAACAAGACCGACTATACCGGCCCTGAGAGCTATGTGGGAATCATGATCAAGGTACAAACACAATAGCATACCTGTCTGTGTTAAAAAAATTGTTTTCAAAGACTTGGACTGGTAGTAGTAATCAAATGACACTGCTGATCATTACTCCCGACTCAACATGATACCCGTACAATCTTATGTGTTTCTACTTTAACTGTGTGTGTGCCCGTGCGTGCGTGCGTGCGTGCACGCGTGCATGCGTGGCGTGTGTTTCTATTGTTACTCTGTGTGTGTTTCAGAGTAAAAACCTGGACTGGTTCCCCAGGATGCAGGCCATGTCGCTCGTGGTGACGGATGCTGATGGGGAGCAGAACGAGATGAGGAACCTGCAGGACAGACTGGCCTCTACCATGAAAGTGGTCACTCAGCTGGCTGGACAGTTGACTGAACTCAAAGAACAGGTACACAAACACAACCACAGTACCATTACAAAAAATCATGATTGTAGTCAGTACTTTTTACAGTTTTTTCTAATTGCTTACACACTAAAAGTGATTCTTGAGGCACAATCCCTGAAACCATTAACACTTGTAGCCAGTGCATTTACCAAGTGTGCCAAACAGAATGCACGTTCTCGGCTTTACTCTGTAAGTTTATAACACAGATTTTGCAAAGCCGTAAACACAACTCACTGCTTTATACTCAGTTTGCAATTTATTAATACACTTCTAGCAAAACTGTTAACATTGGTCTCTACATTGCTACACTATTTTGCCAATTACCTTTCCACATTGACACGTGCGAAAACACTTTTAGATAATGAGTTCACTTACAAATCAGAGCTTGAGCACTTTAAATTGGCCTCAGATAAACATTTGGTTTTGACGACAATGGAGGCCAATATTGGACAGAGAGAAAGAAAGGTGAGAACTAGAGGAGGATGAGGAGGACAAGGATGAGGAGGTGAGGAAGTAAGAGGAGGAGGACAAGGTGGAGCAGGACAGGGGGAGAAGATAACGGAAGAGGAAGGGGAGTCAGGAACACAATACAGTAACTGATCACTGTAAATCAGAGTGACTGTGGTTGACCATGTTGTCAACCATGTGATGAGCATGAGGGAGGCTGGGCAACAGGTTCAACTAAATCTGAGCCACTATACTGTTGCAGATATCATCCGGATATTTCAAAATGAGAACCAGTAAGTAACTAAGTGCTGTAGTGTTACTGGTACAGTAATAAGTACTGTACTTTCAAAATGAGAAGGATTTTTCACTAAAACCACACAAATGTTTTCTTTTACTGTGCTTTTGGTGTTTGAGTTGTGTTTGAACATACTTTCCACATTTGAATACCTGTGTGTATGTGTGTTGACTACAGCTATGAATTTTTTTTATTGCAAACTGCTGTGCCCTGCACACAGAAAAAGCTAAAGCAAAGTGTTTTTCATTTATACTATCAGTGCGCAGTTGGTGCTTCAGGTGCTTATTCAAATGATAGTTTGTGTGCACTTTATTGACGCAAAAACAAGCGTTTTGAAGCGTTGAAGTGTTTTTTCCAGAATAGTTTGCTTTTGCAAGAGATGTATGTTGTTTTGGTGTAAGGTTTTGTGATTAGTGTGTAGAGTTGTGCAAAAGTAGCCTAAAGTTTCAATGATGGTGCATAAGCAATCAGAAAAAAACTGTTATTGCCTGCGAGTTTGTTCTCCATTTTTGCTGCTATTCATTATACCCTCTTGTTCTTATCTTTGCTTTTCAAACCAACTTTGCATCCTTTCCTTATTCCTGTAGATGACAGAGCAGAGGAAAAGACGGCAGAGGATGGGCTTTGCAGACGTACAATCAGGAGCAGGCCCTGCACTGCCCCCCAGTGCTGCTGGGGGGAATCACCAGATGTACAAACCATAAGGCAAACCGACTGAATAACAGAAACGCATTTATGAAGTTCTGAGTAAAAGTAGACTTATCTAGGTTTGTTAAACTAATGCCATTAACTGGTAAGGGACCCCTTATCCTTTAGCTTGTGTGTATGCATGTCTGTTTGTGTGTGTGCCACTGTGTATGTGTGTGTTTGTGTGGATGTATGTATGCGCATGTGAAAGAGAAAACCCCATCTTGTTCTTTACATTACATCAGTCATAGCTACAGTACCCACATCTACAGACATGTACAGAAAGGTAAGATATTTCTAGAAACATGCATGTATTTATAAGAACAGTATTATGTTATTTTTTGAATTTATGCAGTGACATATCAAGTTCCTCTAGAGATGTCTTGACATGGGGCATAGACCATGTAAACATTCCGTGGGATACTGTTGAAATACAAAATGAATATACTGTATTGATATCCCAAATGCTATGCTACTCCCAAGTTACCGTGTACGATAATAAGATTCAAAAGTCAATATAATACTTTCTTTTAAATTAATTATAACATTGTATCCTGTGTATTTTGAAAAGCCCTAGTGCTCTAGAATCTAGAGTGCTTTTTTCTGTTTGAATATTTTAGAATATGATCGCAGAGTTGATTTTACAGTATGTGTTGGGATTTTTGTCATACATATTCTTGAGTGACCAGTTACTAGTTAGTTACCAGCATCGCAAGATCATCCTTGCCTCGTGTTGAGCCCCAGCTGATGTCTGAGAATGTAAATGACTAAGCATGGAGTTTGGTATGATTTTTGTACGTGTTTTTGTGTGATTATATTTACAGGTTGTTGTAGGGCCTATAGAACAAAGACCAGGCAGAGTGTGTGCATAAAACTAAAGATGGGTAAAACATGTAGATAGAGGTGGTAGTCTACACATTGCTGTATTGCACAATTGTCCTAGTCAATTAAAGGATTTTAGGGGTCTGGTCTTTCTCTTTCTCATTTGTAGGATAGAGAGCCACTAGCCTGTATACATAGAGGGTCTCACATATGATACTACTGGAAGAAAACATACAGTAATTGTTTTTATTTTCTCTGTGCGTAATAAATGTTAACTTCACCTTTATTGTGTCCTGTACTTACCTTTGTCTGTCCAACAAACAAACAAACAAAACAGAGCCAGGCAGAGAAGAGGAGCGAGAGGATGTTCCTAGAAATGAGTTTGACTAGCTGAGTCTGAGAAGGTGAACCCCTGAGTTGTATATACGTTATTCCTGCAACTATCCAGGAATATAGTACGACAGTTGTAATTATAAACATTAAAGTTATGTGTTAAAGTCATTATCATGCTAAAATTGCTATTCTGATTACTTTGTTTGGCTGTTGATATACACCTGGATCCATCATATACCAAATATGAATTAGAGCAGACAATAAAGAAATCTTGTGGTCTGGCTTCTCCTGTCATTCTCGGGTGGGGCTATTTTTCTTTTCAATATATAATGTATATATACAGTATGTCCAGTCCTCTTACAGGGTCGCGTTCCGCTTGGTTCTCTCATACCCTCCCTTTTTTTTCTAATCCAGGGTGGGTATGGCTGGATTCGTCTTTTCAAATGAGTGTGCTATGACAAACACTCAGCATACTGGAATCTGCTGCACTTTCTTTTCCTGTAACTGGGGAATCGGGCATGAGTCACATTTTTACTTTATGCTGTAGTCTCGTGCTGAGACTGGAATCGCACTGTTTAAAATGTAATACTATAAACCGTTTATTTTAGTTGGCTTTTCTTTGCTGGATACTTGTTTTTTTGTGTAATGTGTATGTAATATGTATATGAAATGTGTCAGCCCTGTGATAGGCTGGCGACCTGTCCAGGGTGCACCCCGCCTCTCGCCCTGTGTCGGCTGGGATAGGCTCCAGCCCCCCCGCGACCCTGCAAAGGATAAGCGGTATAGCTAATGGATGGCTGGATACTTGTTTTTTTGCTTCCAATCATCCAATTGATCCACTCCTCGCTTGTTGTTTTAATAATTCTGGTGATGCAATCCCCATCTCAGTTGGCCAGTGAGGATGCTTTGTTTTGACCAGTTCCAGACCTCTAATAAACCAGTGAACCCAGCCCAGTACTCAGATTACAGTTTACATGCCAAAGTCTCCATGTGTTGAGGTCCACTCCCATCCCAGGATTCCAGCCCCAGTCCCCCTCAGGATTTGACTCAGTTCCCTAATCTAGGCTTCTCAGGAAAAATCGGTTTTGCCATGGCGTCATGGCTGATATCACTGTCAGGAGGAGTGAGGCCCAGGTGCAGGGTGGACTTAGGAAAATACAGTCAATAATTCTTATTTGAAAATAACTCCCGTTCCAGAAAACAAAGCAAAAATGAAGACATCCAGAAGCATACAGTACTTTAAAACATACCAAAGGCTTACAAAAGTGAACACAAACTAATTTGGCACCTCCATCCACCCACACATATGGCAAACATACACATATACAAATGATATACACTAACATAAGCATGTAAGCTTGCATTACTCAAACTAGAAAATGCCCTGAGCAAATTCGATGTGATGCGTCGCAGTTATTGGACTGACCTTAGCGCACAGAACCTGCCCCTGCAGCACAAGTGGACTGTGGTCCAGACCCTGTTTGTTGACGGGGTGCTTATTGTTGCTAGATTGGCAATGCCTCTTCATCCTAATTTAATGGTGGACAGATACAATGATAAAGTACTACTGTTTGATTTTATCTTTAACGAGGTCAGGCGTTCACCGACAATGCTTTGGACATAACCCTACCATAGTTTAAGCTTGAGCACTGTGGTTGTGTCCTACTCTTCCGTACTCACTTAACGGTGTGGTAATAATTGATGAGTACAGTGTTCATAGTCACAGTGTACAAAAATCCCTTAGAAATCTAAGATTAGTCCTTAATGAGTCAAAACCTAAATACATGCTTTTCTCAAGAGCCAAAAAGTTAGATTATAAGGCATATAACATTTGCTCCCTTAATGGGGCCCAAATTGAGCGTGTTGCCGTTTACAAATGCTTGGGAATTTCACTAGATGAAAAGTTATCATTTAAGACACGTGCTTGAACTCACAAAGAAGGTGAGGATCAGACTTGGAGCTCTATTCAGAATAAGGTCATGCTTTTCACTTGAAAATAGAATGACAATTGTAAAATCTACTCTTTTCTCAGCATGGATTATGGTGATATTGTGTATAAGCATGCAGCCCCAACTATTTTGAAGTCCCTTGATGCAGTTTACCACAGTGCTTTGCGTTTTATAACTGGGGATAGTTTTAGAACTCACCATTGTACACTATACAAAAGTAGAATGGTCTTCTCTTAGTGATAGGAGAGAAAAACATTGTCTCTTTTTTGTTTACAAGGCATTGCTGGGCAAGTTACCTTTTTACCGTACTTCATTGTTAAAACACAAATCCAGCAGTCACAGGACACGCTCACAGGAATATATCACCCTTAAAAGTCGCAGAGTGAACTCAGAACTTGGTAAATCAGCTTTCAGGTTTTTTGCCTCGGATAAATGGAACAAGATTCCAACAGGAATTGAAATTAGAGCAGTTTGTTTCTGTTGAACAATTTAAACTTTTACTGGAGGATTTGGGAGCTGAAGAGTGTTCTTGTTTTGGTTTAATCTGAAATATTGTGCTGTATTGTAAATATTATATTGTACACGTTTTTATTAGTTTTTGCTTATTTATTAAATTTTTTGTTGTAATTTATATATTCTGTCTTTAAACAGGGCACTGCTGTAAAATAGACCTGGTCTCAGTTGGTTAACCCTGTATAAATAAACTAAAATAAATGATAAATAATAATAATAATTACTGGATCTGTACAAAATCTAACCAAATCACTGCTAACGTTAATTATGGCAACTAAAGTTAATTATGTTTAAGTGTTTCAAGCGTTTTGAAAGCGTTTTCCTGACAAAGCGAGCTAAAAAATATAAATTAGATTAGAGTTAGATGTTGGCTGCCAGTAGTCCCTTCTCATTGAAGCCATCTATTTTGCCAACGATTAACAGCCAGTAGTCCCTTCTCGTTGAAGTTTATTATCTTAGTATGAAGAAAATGGAACTATGGCTGTTAATCGTCTGCAAAATTGTGACGTTCGCAACATTATCTAGATGAGGAGCCTAGTCCAGTCAGTATCATTGAACAAGTGGAATTTGGAAAAATAAGCATGCTAGCTAACGTTAGACTCAGTGGAAATAATGTTAACTCCATAACCAAATGGTGATGGTTAGCATTCACTAAATCAAAACAAAAATTTTTTTTAACAGCAGAGCTTATGATTCAGCACCGCCACTGCGCCGCTGTTGAATGTATAGCAGGATAGGGTAGGCACTGTTAGTATTATGGATAAGCCAGCTAGCGTTTCCTGACTCTTCTTATATCCTAATTTGTGAAAACAAAACAAGACACAAAACAAGAGAGCTGGCCTAAGTTTACCTTTAACAAACTAAATTATAAACGTATCAATGTACACAATACAGCTAAAACGCTAGTGTTAGCTAACCCCGTGTAGCCTTTACGTTTTATTCACATTTGCCCCTTTGAGAGTAGGCCACTTACAATTACTGCTGTTAAACAGCGTAGTAAATGCAATCCCATTGAGAGCAAACCACATACAATTCCTGCTGTTATTAATTAGTACAACCTCTGTGTGCATACAACATAGCAGTGCTAAGTGAAGTCCCATTGCCAGTACTAACCGTCCCTATTTATTTCAATAGGGGCAAAAACGGATTACAAATAATAATAAAAAATATAACAAGTGAACCGATCACTTAGCTACATGAAAGCGCACCAGACTGTATAATTGACAACCTGTCGGCACTGGAATGGAATCGATAGGGTCAAAACAGCTGGTGTAGTTAGGGTGCCAAAAAATTACGCGTCACATAAATAATCAAACTCATTTGCACAATACAGAGCAGTATGAGTATGGTTGCTATGTGTGTGAAGGGCTTGGCCCTGTCCCTGGGCTAATCAGGTTCCAGAGAGTTGAGAGTGTCCACACCCTCACACAGGCTCATGTTTCATGCCTGGACCATCCTGTAGAAGGTGGTAAGGAAATCTGTTTCTGTCACAGCTATCACCTTTCAAACACACATACAGTACACATAAATGGTCCACGTGTATAACGAACTGAGCAGATGCCCAGACTTGAGTTTAGGTGAACATAAGGGACAGCAACATATTGCTTTATGTCTCATTGGTGTGTGAAGAAACAGTGAAGGGGAAAAGATTGGAAAAGAAAGAGCGAAGACGATGGAGAGAGAGTGACATAATTTTTATTTGTGCGTACCAGTGAACCAGTGTACCAGTCAACAGTGTGTGAATGCATTGTGTTAGTTCTCCAATGATAAGGGGAGGATCCTCTCTCTCTTTGAGCAATGAAGGAAAGGCTGAGCTGCACAGCATAGGGGATGTTTGGTAAGAAAGGAATTTCTCCCACACACATTCATAACCTTGCTTGTACATGCACACACATAGAATCCCTACCTCAAACACATAACAAATGTGCACCATTTCGACCCACTCCTATTCACAAACACACACTGCTGAAATGCAGGGGAGGTCTGGTCTCCAGGAGGGCTCCTCCCAGCAAAGGAACTCAACAAAACAAATTACACAGAATGGGGCTCCATCTCTGGGCCATGTGTTCCAAGGCAGCCCCCTTTTGGCCTCCAGGGTTTGGAAGTCTGTTCTCCAGGTCCATCCCCGTGTTGGGGCATGTTTCTGGGCACAGCTACTCCTGTGTGCCTGCCTGGTGGGTCCAGCCTACAGCCAACTGACTGACGAGCAGCAGGAGAGCATTGTGAAGCTCCACAACTATTACAGAAGACAGACTGAGCCCAGTGCTGCCAACATGAGGTCAATGGTAAGAACAATATCAATTATTCTAATATTGGGAACAAATAGCAACTATCGGTAAGTTTTTTATATAAACGGATTATCGATACATTTCTTCTGATAGAACACTGTCCCACTGTGTATTTAAACAGCTGAATTATTTTCTGACCATGATGCTGCCCACAACAGGCAAGTTGTGTAATAACACAAACATTGTACAAGCCTTATAATTGATTTTTATTTACTTTTGGCCCGATTGCCAAATTATATCTTAATCTTACTTGGGTCTCCCTCCTACCACAATTGTCTACTACGAAATACTAACTCTAACCCTAAATAGCAGTCTTTCATAGATATGTGTGTATAACTGACCCATTTTATGAATTACATTTTACAAAGTAAAGATTTGTCATTCTTTGTTGATATGGAAAGAGTTCCATAGATAATACAAGATTCATAGTGAAAAAACAAAAAACGAAAACTAATTTGAGAAATACTGTAGTGAGGATTTGAGAGACCGGCAAAGGAGTGAGTGTGACTAGGAGGGAGGGCAGGTGGGTTGAAGGAAGGGAGGGTAAGGAACAAAAGCTTGTAATGGAAGGGCAGTTCAAGGGACAGAGTGCATGCATTGTTTTCAGTATGGGTTGAGAGAGTTTACACGAGGCAGGAATGGCGGGATGGTGGACACCAAGCACAGTGTCTGACTGTCTGTATGTGTGTTTGTGGGACAGAGAGAGAGCACTAACTAGGGAAGGTCTCTGCCTATCTCTGCAAGGATGGAAGCCCCTCTGGGACATTTAAATATTCTGGGCGGAGATGGGTGAGGGGGTGAGGGGGTGAGGGGGGGGGGGCAGAGTGTAATATAACAGATATCTTGGCAACACATCACTGGAATGTGTTGAAATTTCTAGATCCGAGGGTTTTTAGTCAGATTTATCACAAGTATACGGTGTCCATTTTAGGACATGTGTCTGTCTCAGTCGTACTTTGTAACAATCTCATCAAAACTTGTGATCATTATCGCTAAAACTTGCTTTCAAAGTCAGTTTAACAAAAAGCTGTATTCATTGCCGTCAAAACTTAGTATCATTGTCATCAGAATTTGTTTTCAAAGTCAGTATAAAACTTTTTTAATTTCGATCGCACCACAAGATAGTGTCATTCTCAGTTGGTGGTCAGTCTTGTCACGACTTGTTTTCAAAGTCAGTCTAAGCAGAACATGTTCTCAATGTCACCTGAACTTGGGAGTGTTTCTCACCAAGACAATGGCAAGACTAGTGGAGCAGCGCCGCTATTGCAATATTGGTCTGGCTAGTGGCTAAAGGCTAAAGCCGTTAGCTCCCCTACATTGCTGGCTAATGAAAGTGAAAGTGCCGAAAGAGAAGCAACTAGAAAACAAAAATGATATGGAAGTTAACAGCCGTGTTCCATCTTCAGCTGAGAAGACGTTCTATTATGACAGACTGTTTTGTGGGAGGTCAGCGTATGTTGGGACCAGGAGGAAGAGTTCTGATGAGCCAGCCTATGTTCCCAGTGTGGTTGAGTTTAAAGACAGTCTTAAAATCCTGTGATGAAAGAGGAGATACCTGGGCAGCCACAGCGAAGGCTCGTGTTCTGCATGTGCATGACCTGCATGCTGCAGATGCAGTATATCACCAAGTGTGAAGCGTCAATTTCCGTACCAAGAAGCAAACGTCAGCAGATGACCATACCAGCGAAACTGGGGCAGAAAAAAACAAAGAGTCAAAGCTTTTATACAAGTTGTGAACTTCCTCGAAGAAAATGATGACGAACATATATCACAATCAATGATCTTGTTAGCCGGATGGAAGACAATCTCCAAGGATCAGAACTTCAAACATATGGCTCGAAAATGCAGATTTCTGCAACGGCAGAAGTGTAGCAAAAGTCACGTGTAAAAACACATCCGATTGAGAGGCCTGCGTGAGTTGTAATTTATGCTTGTCTGTATTTTCAGCCCTTGCAAGCAAAATACTTAGACTTTTAGCCATTAATATCCACGTACGTATTTACAGATTTGTCTACACATTTACAGATCTATGCACGCATTCACAGGTTTGTCCACACATATACAACTCTCAATACACTTGCAAATCTGAATACAGACAGATCTTTTTTATAGTAAATGGACTGCATTTATATAGCGCTTTTCAACCGGAATGGAACAAAGCGCTTTACAATGTTGCCTCTCATTCACCCATTCACTCACACACTGATGATGGCAGAATTTTTTTATGCACTTACAAACCTGATTACGACGCACGGATTGAAATAGATACACAACTCTCCACATGCATTTGCAAATAGCTTTGCTACAATAATGACCCCATAGTTTCTCTAAAGAAAGTGTGACTTAATTATTTTTAACAAACTAAACATTTTAAGCATGCCACAGTACATCAGCTAGGTGTGTGCAAAGTGTGGCTCTCATACAGGGCTGTGTTTGTAAAACTGCACTTTCCCCTAGTAGAAATTATAGTGCGGTGTACCACGTTCTGTACGACTATCGTTCTGGCCAAGGATATGTCTGGGTGACGTTGGAGTATATGCATCATGTTCGCCAAGTGACAAACAATTCTTTCAAAAAGTCATGTTTATATTGATCATGTTTGTTTTCATGCTATTTAGTTAACGCCTATGTTCCCAAATGGCAGACTTATATTTTGCTAGTGCAGGTTTACTCCCCAAATAACTGCACAGGGAATCATGTAATTGCCTGATGAACTTGCCCAACAGGACACCACTTATATCCAACCATGAACAAGGATGCTCAAGCACCCTTAAGAACACAAAGTGATATGCTATTATACAGAGCATTCCATAAGCGCCGGCTGCCGGCCAAACAGCTGACTACTCATTTAAGTCCAGACAGCTACTTTATTGTATATTTAAATTAACAAGTTGCTTTTCGCTATTCGTGTACATTTATGTCCCCTAGCCTCCGCTTCAAAACAGTGCAAGCATGATGATAGCTAAAGTTCGTAGAAAGTTTCTCTGTCTTTAGCATTGACGAGTCAGACTCGAGGGGGCCCTCTCGTTTGCCCGTTGCCTTGAAAAGAGCCAAGTTTATGTCACTGCAAGGTAACAAGAAAAATCTGGACGGGATTTTCAGATATGTGGCTATTTTCACGCAATGAAATGGATTCATTTGGAGACGTGACTAGTCTCTTCTGAGGGGACAGATCAATCTTGCATCTAGGACGGTTATAGACAGATTTTTTTTTACCACTGTCTTTGAGGAGGGATATCCTTACTAATTCCGCCCATTAAGTTTGCTAGCTACGAAACCGGTGTAAAACATGCAAGCTAACTATAATATAGTACGCTATCATAGCTGATTATGAGACAAAATTGGCATAGGTTTATTTTATAATTTTAATTTTAAACCAATACATAGGCTTGACATACCTACATAAATAATAAATGATGTAATCATTCTTAATTACAAAAGCTCTGATTAGTCAGGAATTGGCGCGGTTTTAAAATTTAAAAGGATAGGTAACATGCAGTATTTTACATATAGTATCATCATTTAGAGTTTTGCAATCAAACTAAATTCAACTTGTATTGATACTACTACACGAAATAGTTCCATATACTAACATCATTTAGCATAGACAACATATATTCTTCAAGTAGATGGGCGAACAATACCTTTAATAGCTATTTACAGACAGGGTGGGCTAAAACGCACAAGAAGCCTAATTCTCCTTTACAGAAATTTCACTACGTGTTTAAAAACAAGTAGGCAAACTATTAAAATATGTATTAATTAAAGGACTCAATGTACAGATTCATGATTTTTTGTGTGATTCCTTAGTGTCTACGAAGCACATTTAAAAATATTAGAACACTCCAAAAAATGTTTGTTTTTTTATTAATTTGTCCCTTCCAACGCCTTCAAGTAACAAGTTGACACCCATTTCTCATTAATATTCATTAGCTGACTTGTGTTATTGGCTCGGGATATAATAACATTACATTGTTATCATGGCTGCTGCCGGAGTAGTTTGACCTTATTTACATGAGCCCGAGTCCGATCCGTAATGTGAGGAAGATAGAGATGAACCAGACATTCAACCACGAGGTATGCAGCCAATTTCCCTTGAAGGTGGGGTCTGCAAAGGACTGTCGTACGTCAGAACAAATTTGAGTATGTTATAAGTCTAGATACCTTGCTTCATATTGGAAAATCGAGCTGCCTTTCTGACTACCTCTCGCTCTCTCTGACCCACGTAGCGTTCACAAAGACACACACACAACCAGCTGCTTTTGACGCGATAAACACAGCTAATTAGTCTGCATGTTATCCAAGCTTGGAAGAACAGTTCATATGGCTAATATATGAATTGGGATATATATGTAAACTTACTGGTCGAACTGTTACTGCAGGGTCCCAAATCAATGGTACCGCTCCATGTTTGAGCAGAAGTTTGGAGGCAAACCTGGATTAAAAAATTACCCCTATTTTCGATGCATTCCTCAGAGAAATGTGCAGTGCACAACCACAGCTGACAATGATCATTCGAGATAGCCATAGGAGGATCCCCGAAAAGAAAATTTACCCATTTCTCAGAGTTTTATCCTTTGGGAACGTATGGACAGACTTGTTACTCGCCTTGTAGCCAGGAAAGTAAAATGTATTATGGCCAGTTTTGCTAGTCATTTTGATTCTAGAATAATGTAGTGGTGGTACTCAATAGTGGCACTCACTCACTGACCTTGATTACTGGAGGGCGGTTACAACCGTGGGAAAGGCAAAACTATGCAGATTTTTGTGTAGCAGTAATTGGCTCACGATTTTCTATGTCACAAATCAGTGAAATTCAGAACAGTTTGTAAAATAGGGTAGATGTGTTGTTAGAGGTAAAATAGAGAAAATGCACAAGGCACAGATTTAACTTTCATGTTTTTGGTATAATCCCTAAAATAAGTGACAATGCTAGACAAAGAAATAGTCAAAATCTTACATTAGGGGCCCTTAGATCAGTGTATGTGATGAAATTCTGGCATTAAAATGTGCCAGAGGCCACCAAATTTAGAATTTTAAGGACACATTTTTTCTCCGGCATGCCCCCGGACACCCCTGGCTGGCTACTTTTTACGGCTGGCTGGCTAATACATATTCTTGTGGGAAGCCCTGATATTACATAACATACTACTAGCCTACATGTTATTGGCCTCAAATAAACATAGAAAAAGTACTATAAACCTAATCTTCTTTTAAAACAATAGCCAAGGTAATAGCAGAATCCAAACATAATATAGATTCAGAAAACACAGAAGGAACAATACAGAGAAAAAACTTCCTATTAATCAATATTGAATCGAAATTCATATCTAATTAAATCGAGACATTGTGAATCGAAATCGCATCGGGAGATCATTGTCGAAACCAAGCCCTAACTATACTGTTTTTTCACACACTGTAAGGGTTTGCACTACTCGCTGTAATAGCTTTGTAGATATGTTGTACCATTTGAACAAGACTATCGTGTTGGCGTGAACCTGAAAAAGCTAAGATAGCCCTTTGCTGGAAAGAGCAGCATCTCCAGTGGTATGGGCTGAAATCAAAGCACTAAATGGAAGGATATCACAATTCATAACATAGCCACCAATTATGTTTTGAAGAACCCAAGTTAAAAACTCTCAAAAGAAAAACTAACAAACATTCACAAAGCTGGGTTTCCTTACCCCTACTTCAGGCTTATAGATTACATTGGCTCCCTCCAAAGCGATGGTTCGCAGGTTGAGGTGACACCTGACTCTGAAGGTGGCCACCACATTGGTAATGATGATATCCAGTGCATCATCATTCTCGGTATCCATGAGGAATGTTAGTGGTGAAGACTAGGGCTAGCTTTTTACACACTCATGATGATCTATACGATTGAGACTATAGAGAGCGGAAAGACAAACACATTAGTTTATCACTTAATAGATGTATACAAATTCAGTTTTTACAATATGTTAGTACATAACATAACTAAAAACCACATTATCTAGCTTGAATGGGGGATCTTTAATAACCTCAGCATAATAGCTTGTTGAGTGGAAGATCAAACTTTTAACACTTTCATAAACTACACATTATATTCTTGATGCATGTGAAACCTAAAAGCTTCCCAAAAATATGTTGAGTTGGTGGGCTTGAGGGATGTCACGAGAACCAATACTTCGGTACCAAGTCAATGCCAAAATTCTGAACACGTGACAATTATAGTTTTTATACAATACTTTACGTACGGTAGAGATGTAACGGTTACCGGTTTCCCATTAAGAATTCCCGACGATTATTTCATCGTTTAAATGTGAATTATCTCACGTAAATAGCATCAAGCAAAGTTAGACAGATGCAGGCACAGCATTTAATGTGGGTTTGTTTTGCTTCAATGAAAACATGGTGGAGGCAGTGACAGCATTCAGGAGATTTTTTCAAACGTAATTCAGAAACCAACAAGTATGCAATCACAGCCTCAGAGAACAAAAATAAACACAATAAACAGAAAAGAAGAGGAAAAGTCTGCTTTCTCTTGAAGTATGCTGGGGCCTGTATACTTCAAGAAAAAGAAACTTGAGTTAGCGGTAGCTTACACCCCAATGCAGCAGGGGGACATTTTGGCAAATCTGCACATATATGTTAATAGTTGTTTCTGTTTATTATTATCTATAGGCATATTTATTATTTCTATATAGTTTGTCTTGGCCAGGTACTGCAATTGAAACGATGTGCCATTATTAAAAGTGTGTTGTTTGTAATTAAGCATAGTATTGTTTGTTTTAAAGGGACCATAATGTAGACAATAATACTTTTTCTGTGATTCCTTGATGTAAAGCACATAAAAATTAAAAAACATAAAAATGTATATTATATTTTGTATTAATTAGGGTGCCATTTTTTCCCCCTCTCCCAACTCACATTCCGTTTTCAGTGGTGAACGAGAGTTTATGCCCATTGTGCATTTACATTCATTAGCCGAGTTATGTTATTGGCTAGGGATAGTAACATTCCGCTGCTGTCATGGCTGCTTATTGTTTTGTTTCTTTACCGCGGTATCAAATTGGGTATCGAGAGTCGTGGAATTTCACTGATATTGGTATTGGCAACTACATTTCTGGTATCGTGACATCCCTACTGGACTTACAATACAATGACATGAAACACAAAACTGGCGAAGCTGCATTAAATGTCCCAGAATATGTGCCCTACATCTGGATTATGTTATTTTAGATATTAAAGCAGCTACGCTCATTCGTTTTTGTCAACCTACTTCACTTTTCTCTTCTTTTGTTGACCTGTGCCCTTGAGGACTGGCTCAGCAGGACATGGCATCTAGTTGTCCAACAACGGGTCTCCCACAGCTGTTCAGAGACAAAGAGCCTGCAGCTCTTCACAAATGGAACATATTACAGAAAGGAAACATTAGCAAAACAATTTACTTCCAGTACTTTATATAACATGGCGTGAGTGAAGGTACAATATGAAATGTAAATGCGTTAGTATGTGTGTATGTATGTGTATATGTATATATTAGGGCTGTCAAAGTTAACGCGTTAACTGCTTTCCTATGGCAGTTATATAGCGATTTCTCTGTTGAGTTATACCATGACAAGGGATTTTGCCCAAGCAATCTAGACATAGTCAGGACGTCTCAGTTAAACAAATTGATATAGCAAGCAAACCTTAGCTAAATCAAAGGCTAGACTATTTATATTTTTACCTCAGACTCTTCCCTGCTAACGTCTATGTTTTCTTTTAACACACAACTGACTGACATGACAACCCGATTACACTTGACACAATCCACGTCCTATGAGAGACGGGTTCAGTCTTGTTAGATATAAACTTATCTGCTAGTTTTATAATGCGTGTTGACAGTATTGTAGTGTTAGATATATAACGATGGTGGATCTAGCAGTCTAATAGTCATCAATACTGCTGTCCTGATGGCATTGAGGTTTGCATTTGCCTAATATCCCTACAAAGCCTCTTAGGTAATTTGTGGGGGGCAACCGTGACTTTGAACACTGTACTCATTAATGACCACCCCTCCAATTGCTGCAAACTATGTGTGCTGGAAAAGGGACCATCCACAGTGCGTGAGCTTGAGCTATGGCAGGGATAATGTGGAACACAAAGTCGGTGAAAGATCGACCTTGTTAAAATGGTCAATTTTGATCAGATAAAAATTGTGCGCTAATTTGCGACTACATTTTTTCATGGCTTGACAGCCCTAGTATGTGTGTGTATGTATCACATTCCTTTTTTTTACAGTTCAGTAATTTTATGTTATTTTATGTTTTTGTGAAATTAGATATATATTAATGTATACATTGTCTTTTTATTCCTGTTATTTATCCTTTGCGTAAACTATTTCAAGGATGTCTATCTAAAATATATTCTTATCTTATAGTATCTTACAGCTTGTAGTCACGGAAAACGTTTGTTGGCTAACTGATTTATAAATTTAATGCCAACTGGTTAACAAGCTTCATTGGCTTAAGCGACGTGACCTTTTGCATATTAACAACTCTTTTCGTCCCAATATAACCACTTTCTCGTCAATGCAGAAGCGGCAGTCGGAGCAGTGTCTTGCGTTAACTTTAACTTTGTTTTCATCATTTTGGTTGATGCCTGAATAGTACTAGGCTATGTCTTCTTGTATGCTCTAAGGTTGTTGTTAGCAGGCATAGTTCATAGTGTTCTGTTTAAATTAATGGATAAAAGCGCAACGAAAAATATTTCTCTTCACAACAAATCATTTTTAGTTGCGTTTCTGTGTGCAAACCTGTCGCACTGCACAGCCCTGAATTGCATAAAATTACTTTGACAAAACTAAACCAAGTTAGTGCATTGAAGTGTCATGTTAAATTTTGAGTTTTAAATAAAAAATTGTTGGTAAAAAACAAAAAATACATTAATTTAGAATATTGCAGCATTTTGCTTTCCGTGGTTATATTCTTGAGCAAAACCTAACTGGCCACCAAATAGATTTACGTTCTTTACTAGCCATTACATATAGCCATGATTAACACAGCCTACATTATTTACTAGACTTCATCTCAACTACCAATCAAATTGATTAACTAACGTTACGTTGTGTCGGGTCTGCTCTATGGACTGGATGCTTTCTGCTGAAATGCTGAAGCATTGATATCATGCTACTGTGGTAGGCTAGTTCGGTTTTACAATAGACACACTCAGAAATACAGAGTTTTGATGTGCATTCAACTTGAAATGATCCCAAACTTTGGACACTGTCGTTTTCTCTAGCCTGTCTATTTTCGCCCCTCGCTATTTTCTCTCTCTCTCTCTGTTTTGCAGTCCGCGCTATCACACGTTGTGCGAGACACCAAGCTCTATATACACTCACTGGCCACTTTATTAGGTACACCTTGCTAGTACCGGGTTGGACCCCCCTTTTGCCTTCAGAACTGTCTTAATTCTTCGTGGCATAGACTCGACAAGGTGCTGGAAACATTCCTAAGAGATTTTGGTCCATATTGACATGACAACATCACTCAGCTGCTGCAGATTTGTCGGCTGCACATCCATGATGCGAATCTCTCGTTCCACCACATCCCAAAGGTGCTCTGGTGACTGTGGAGGCCATTTGAGTACAGTGAACTCATTGTCATGTTCAAGAAACCAGTTTGAGATGATTTGAGCTTTGCGACATGGTGCGTTATCCTGCTGGAAGGACACTGTGGCCATAAAGGGATGGACATGGTCAGCAACAATACTCAGGTAGGCTGTGGCGTTCAAACAATGCTCAATTGGTATTAAGGGGCCCAAAGTATGCCAAGAAAATATTCCCCACACCATTACACCACCACCAGCAGCCTGAACCGTTGATACAAGGCAGGATGGATCCGTGCTTTCAAGTTGTTTACGGCCAAATTCTGACCCTACCATCCGAATGTCAAAGCAGAAATCGAGACTCATCAGACCAGGCAACATTTTTCCAATCTTCTATTGTCCAATTTTGGTGAGCCCGTGCGAATTGTAGCCAGTTTCCTGTTCTTAGCTGACAGCAGTGGCACCCGGTGTGGTCTTCTGCTGCTGTAGCCCATCTGCTTCAAGGTTCGACATGTTGTGTGTTCAGAGATGGTCTTCTCTCATACCTTGGTTGTAACAAGTGGTTATTTGGGTTACTGTTGCCT
>JAVQIZ010007259.1:0-10517 GCA_036023535.2 Galaxias brevipinnis
GCCTTCTCCGACGAGCCATACTACTCAGAGGGTCAAGCTCTGCAAGGATTAACCTAACATCCTCTTTTCTCACTTGAATTCCATGCTCCAGGCACTTGACGTGCATCCACCTATAACCATGAAGTCTCTCAGGGCCTGCCAATTGATCGGTGATGAAGTCTATTGCTTCCTGTAGGTCTGAATATCTGCTACGAAAACACCCAAGTGTTCTAAGAATTCTTAATAGATGTCTCCGACTCAAAATGAAACCATGTACAGCTATACTTGCAAGAATATCTCGGTGATTCAAACCCAAATTGCAATAAAATAAAATGAGACGATTTCGATCCATGAACACGCTGGTTGTTACTTACTTAACTTTCCTGTTTTGCTTTGGTAAGAGAATCCCGCGCCGTGTAGTAAATCCCGCGATGTGTAGGCCTAATTATCTCGCGCGTGCGACTTAGTATCTCGCGCGTGCGACTTACCTGTTTTTGAACGTGTGCCTTGCTGTTTTCTATCGATCCGAGTTGTAGTCGGCGACGGGGTTAGTGTCCCTCGTTTTGCATACAGGCCGGCAGAGCATCGCTAACCGCTTAGCTAGCTACCGCTAAGATACTGATAGGCTACTGCTAAGCTAGTGCCCGCGTGGTGGCTAGCTAGCGAACGGCCTCCTCGGTACCTCACCTCCTGTGGCTTCGGTTTTCTCACAGCCTGTGCCTCGTTTTCAAACGTGTGTCTTGCCATTTTCTATTGTTCCAAGTGTGTAGTGAGCGAGTTGGTTAGAGTCTCCCCGTTTTTTCTGCGGGCCTACGGGATACCTCTAGCTACTTAGCTAGCTACTGCTAAGCTAGCTCTCAGAGCTAGCTACAGCTGCCTCATGGTGTTGACCTTCCTGCTCTCTGAGCTAGCAAAGTTGTGCGCCTCTGCCTGGTTAGCATGGTTGGCTTTGGCTGCCGTCCCCCCAACCCAGCAGTGGGGTGTCGAGCTCCTAGGAGGCTAGAAAGAAGAGTGCTATCACTCTTCTGCCTGTTAAGACTGCCCAATCAACTGCAAACGAGTTTGGGGAGCTCTCCCCTCTTCCCTCATGCCCACCTGTCGTGCTGCACAGGTCCTCCGAGAACCTGGTGACCATGGGAGGCGAGGAAGATGAGGAGTTAGTGTTCCAGTCATGCGCTGCGCGAACAGTGTCAACTGGTTCAATGGGGGACACAGACTTGATGACGGACGATTCTCAGCCAGCTGAGGTGGGCTCGTTTTGCTACCGGTCCTTATCTACCTGGGAGGCATGCCGCCAGGCTTGTGCCTGCGTGGGCAACCCTTGGCTGTCCCCCCCTGGCACAGTCCTTGATGGACGGTCGCTTCCTGCCGGTGGTCTCGCCTCCCCCAAGGAAGTCCATCCCCATGATGCCGGACTTCTTTTCGGATCTGCACGCCTCCTGGTCTAGACCAGTCTCTGAACGTGTGCAGTTAGCTGGATATAGCGTCATGGAGGTGCACGACCAGTCTAGGTTGGGGGTAGGCATCCCGCCCCCACAACTTCCTCGTATGCTTCGGGATCCCTCCTCCCTGAACAGCAGCAGAGAGAACTCTTTTCTGTACTGGGGGCGTACAGACGGGCAGGTCCATGGAAGCTACGGTGTTGGTGCAATGCTCTGTCTGGTTGGAGGTCTGGTTTGAGGTTGCTAAGACCCCGCTTAGAGAGAGCACTGCTTTCCTCGACGAGCCGTTGGAATCTGCTGGGCTCTTTGGCTCCTCAGTGGGGAGGCTGACTGCCCCAAATGGAACAGCGGAAGTCGACAAGGGAGGCCCTGTCCACACTGCTCCCATCTCAGCCTGAGAAAAAGGCAAAGCCCTCTCCCCTCCCGTCCGAGGAGGCGTGGGCTTCACATGCTCGCCCTCCATGTGCTGACCCCCCCAGGTTTCTGCTATGCAGGCACTGGTGGGTTTTCAACGCGGACGACCAAAGGTAAAGAATTGGTTCGCGCAAAAGAGGTCCCAGTCTGACTCCTCCCGAGAGAAGAACAGCAGCGGCACTGATGTGCGGAACAGCCTCCTGTCGGTGCAGCCTCGGACCCCGTTGACAACACGGGCAGTCAGGGTCCGGCTCACCATACAGTCACTAAGCTCACTGTCTCGGGTGGCACTCCATCCTCAGCCAGCTGCACCAAGTGTTATTGTTCTCCACCTAATAAAGTGTGCGTGTTCCCCTCATACTCGGGCAGCCTGCGGGTGCAGAGTGTGCAGAAAAATCATATTAAACACAAAACTTGACCCTTTAAATCCTCAGCTGGGTCATGCCTCTCCCATCGGGGTTGTGGGCTCCATAGCCGGGGGCTGCGGCTCAGTGGTGTGCATGCACCACAAGCGCATGGATGATACAGACCGTAGAGTGCACGTACAGACTTCTGTTCGGAGCTGCCCGCCTCAGTTTGTGGGGATCATAGAGACCTCTGTGTTAGATGAGCTTGCCCCTACTCTAGCGGAGGAGATACGCTCTCTCCTACATTAACAGGGGCTGTGAGATACGTGGCACCGATGGAGGCACACAGCGGGTTCTACTCGCAGTATTTCCTGGTGCCGATAAAGGGGGTGGTGGGGTGGGGTAGGGGTACACCGTTTCCTGGACCTGAGGTGATTAAACAGCCACTTGACTGCATTCCAGTTCAAAATGCTGACGATCAGAGGCCTCTTCTGCAAAATTCGTCAGCGAGATTGATTTACAACCACAGTAAAGGATGTTTATTTTCACATTTTGGTCCTCCCCACACACAGGAAGTTCCTCAGGTTTGCATTCAAAGGTCAGGTGTTTGAGTTCCAGGTTCTCCCCTGTGGACTCTCACTGGCACCCCGAACGTTTACCAAGTGCGCGGAAGATGCGCTAGCACAGCTGAAGGCACAGGGTATGCGCATACACAATTACCTGGACGATTGGTTATTGTGTGCAGGCACGAGAGAAGAGGCAATGGAGCACATTGTCCCGTCTAGAGCTGCCGAAAAGAGCTGTCTGGTTCCCTCCCAGTGCGTTACGTTCTTGGGAATAACCATCCGCTCGGTTCCGAACCGCGCCTTTCTCTCCTGAGACCGCGTTCAGACCTTTTGCTTTTCTTTGGTTGGTTTTCAGCAGGGTTTCAATCAGGACGTGTCTGCGTCTGTTGGGGCACATGGACTCCATGATGGCAGTAGTCCAACTGGGTCTCCTCCACATGCAGGCTTTCCAATACTGGCTGGCGACCAGAGTGTTATACCCCGTGAGGAGGTTGGATGTTCTGAACTGTTCACGGTCTTCCTGGTGTTGAAACGGTTTCTCCCGTTGCGAGGCAACCAGGATGTGTTACGGACAACTCCACTGTGGTGGCTTTTGTGAATTGACAGGGCGGAACCCGCTCCTGGACACTTCACAAGTTGGCCAGGCAGCTATTGCTGTGGTGTGCAGTGAACCTGAGGTCGCTCAGGGCGGCTCATGTCCCCGGTCACTTGAATACTGCCACATGGCTGAATGATGACTGGAGTGAGATGGGTGAGATGGGTCTGCTATTGTATTTATAGAGTAGCTGACGCGAGTGCGCGTGACCCTTAAAGTCTCGCAAGCCTTGTTGATTACAAGTCGCTGTGGTAGAAGAGTTCAGTGAATGATGCACGCTCTTAGAGTGTTCATATGTTATACTTCAGATAAGAATGTGTATAAATACAGTGACTTTATGTTAATATAAAGGATTTTACTTTATACTTTGACAGTTTTACAGTTTATATTTGAGACTGATATTAGATAGGACTCATAGTAAAGGATTTCATAAATGTATGTTGTATGTATTTAAAACATTTTACAGAAAATTCAACTGACAACTTTGTCATCAATACTGTAGCGTCCTGGGGGCGTGGCCTTCACAGCATGTACCAAGGGGTGCATTTACCATTAAATTTATTGGATTACTGTTGTTCATTACATATACCTGTATTTCTGCCAATTCTTTTGATAGTTATTATCGCTACTTAATTTAGTTTTGCGGGTTGACTTTAGGGTCACCTTGAGTATGTCTGTCCCCGTATTGTTATGCCTTTGCAGTTCTAACTTTCAGAGCAAGCTCAAAAAGATTAGGCATGGGATTTGCCCACTAGTAATGAATGATGCAATTGTCTGAGACCTTGAAGACTGTCTCTGCAATGTTCATGAGAGTCATTACATGACTGTGCCACATTGTGAAAAACAAGCGTAAAATCTACAGAAAAATATTGTGAAAGGAGAGTTTTCTAAGGAGGCTTTACACTTAAACAATGCTTTTAACATTGAAAAAGACTGTTGGATTTACCAGTTTGGAATGTAATTTTCAACCGTTTTTAACAGTAAAATCTACAGGTTCTGTAAACCTGTAGTTTTTTACAGATTTATTCTGGCAACCACAGCTGCCATTTTTGTCTGTAAAAACGTGATTTTTTTTTCTGAGTGGTCCACAGCTGCCAGTTTTTTCACCGTAAATTCGACATCTTTTTTTTTTGCAGTGTACTATATTACAAATATTGGTACTTATTTTCAGATTTTAAAACCTCATTATAAAAAAAATATAAAAGCTTTGTTGAGCATCTAAAACAGAATGTATATTTTGCTTAGCAGAAAAATAAAAAAATATGTCATTCGTACATAGTAACTTTTCAAAAATACTAGTCTTACTATAATCAGTCTTTTGCCTTAGTTTTTTCTCACACATTTGGCATTCAGATCTATTATCTTGATAATAACATCTTTCAGATGCACAAACATCAACACCATAATAAGAATACAATTTCGGAATTGAATAAAGCTTTAGAGTGTTAGCATATCATAAAATGAGTTGACAGTGCACACTTAGTGAGATAATCAATGTAATGTTGACTCTTGATAAGACTGTAGACACCCGTTGATTTGTTAGCATCACAGTTGGCTGCTTTATGATATCTGCCACCCCCTCAAACTCCTACACACACTCTGTGGTCATCTCATATCACGCCTTCATTCCCTGGCTGATGAGACACAAATGCAATCTCTGAGATATTGAAATGAGGTTTGGACACAGGAGGCTCTGGAACAGCATGAGTATAAAAAGAGATTGAGGAGAGAGGGACTAGATAATTAAAATATCATTTTGTCACCTGTTCGGCTTATTTCCATTGACATTATTTCCATTGACATTGTTCAAACAGGTAAATTGCTCCCTCTTTGCTCCGCAATGACAATAATGAGTAGTGTGTAGGTTCGAGAGTAGGTCTGTCTCATTTCACCAAATGAGAAATATGACTTTGACATAGGGAACTCAATCATACTGTCTCTAAATGTGATATGAAATAGATGGGGGTCAATAACAGAGTGTAAACTATGAAATTAGGTTGGTTGGAAGAGGGAGTATTCATATGATCAGATAGATATGTGTGTGTGTGTGTGTTTGTTATATTACTCAAATCTTTCCATAAGAAAATACACTCATACAGATCATTCTCTGCATTTCATATTCTTCTTGATGTTAAGTAAAAATGTGTTTCTAACTTTCCTTTGTTATAGGATATGGATTAATCAGACTTACAAGAAAAGGGTAGAATAATAGACTAAAACAATTCACTTGAAGTTGTATTTAGCTTGAAAAACCTCTTTAAACATGTCACTAGGGTGAACTTAAAAGCAACCCTGACTCATGCTGAAAGCACAGCTTCTTTGCGCACATGAATCACTGTCACAGGAGAAGCCCTCGACCTAATAACTAAAATCAGCCCTGTTATCAAGAACTGTTCCAACACATCCTCTCCCATTTGGGGGTAATTGCCCTTTGTACCATAAGTATCAACAATTAATTTGTCTAGGAGTGATGCTGTGCAGTCTGTGCAGGCTTGGATGGAAAAAGGTATTTTCATTCACCATTGCTGTTTCACGACCGTGCTGTTTCAATTCACCATTGATTCATGTTCAGGAAAAACATATCAACACTTCTTAGCAAACCTACCCCACCCTCTTTGTTGAATGTGTTTGTATGAAGTGTAAGTGAGTGTTCAAATAGAATACAAGGTACAGCGTTAACAGCCCTTAATATTAACTGTTTATGCACAGGGGCAACCTTTCAAGATCACACCTTAACAATCTTGATTTAGTGGACCTTGTGTTTGCCATTTTTATATTTTGCTAAACTATTTCACACTTATGGATTGATTTAGGTCTGCATATCTGTAAAGGTTTCCACCTTAGTCCTAGGTTAGTTTGAGTACTTGTAGTGGTCAATGTTAATCTAGGTCACGGTTTACCTCTTCTTGTTGCGGGTGTGTATCGTTCGCCTTCCGCTATTTCTGTTGCTTTAACTAGTTTGTCAGAGTTATTTATGTCTTTGGTGAGTTTCAAATCTTCAAAACTTCAAAAGTTTCAATCCCGCCGATGACATGAAATCTTATGCAATTGATCACAGAACCCACACGGCCAAATATGAGGAATATTAGTAAGTTTACCCTGTTCGATCTGGTCCTCGTGAATAGGCCACGTAAATGCTTGCATTCTTGCGTGTTCCCAATAAATTTCAATGTTCACTGTCCAGTTGGCTGTATAGAGACATACAAATTAAGAGGTCTGGATCTCAGTAAGTCAGGCATTTTTTACATGACTTGTATAACAGTAATCTATCATCTATAGCTTTCTTTTCAGATGTGGCACTTGAATATTTTCCAAATATTTGTAATAAGTCAATTTTAAAAACAAACAAACCCCTTTGAAATGGAGAATTAAAAATAGAAGCAATCCTTAGAACAGAAAATATTGCAGATAAACCAAGCTTGGAAAATCAGCTATGAAAGTAAATAAAGCCAAAAACTGAGTTTCTGACACATATTTTTGATTTGTAGTGGTTTTGTTTTTTTACAATTGCTTCAGCATTAATTTCAGAACCTTGATCAAATTTTTCAAAACCTTAGACACAGCACTTAGAGCGCCACTACTTTACTACTACAGACACAACACATGCTGTTTGTCGTGTGTTCAAAATCTTGATTTTCAAAATTCAGAATCATTGGTTCCATAGGAACATTAGTTCAGATCACTCACACATAACACACCGATAGTTTCACTGTTCAGTTGTTGGTACTGTCATATAGTATTGAAGTATAATACACAGTAGAATGCATTTCTGGATACATGGAACAAAATTATACAGTTTTTAGCAATCGCTTAGTCACTAATTTCAGAACCTTGTGGTCATTTTTCAAATATCTAAATGCAAAACTCAAGACACATCATCAAAGTGCACTTTTTAAACGCATTAAATGCACTTCACAACTTTAAAACCCTTTTTAAAATTGCTTGGATACAGTAAACATAATCTTAAAATAATTGGTTAATTTAACATATATCACCAATTTAAACACACAGCACAAGACACAGCATAACATCAAAGTATCACCATTTCAAAATGCAATTCACAAACTTCATTTGACTGCTTCAAATTTATAACGAACTATTGCTTTCCCCAAATGGATAGCTTTTTGAACACTGATTAACAATATTCCATGTCTAGATCATGACATTTCCAAACCTCCAAAGACAACCTTGAAACATGAACCACATGACCTGGATGTAATATTTTATCGCTATCCCCTATCAGACACTCGCTGCTTCTCAAATCGCATACTACTACTTTTTTCTCTTAGTAGGTACTTCAGCTGCACTTGCAAAGTATGGACTGTTGCATGCATTGATGTACTGCACGACATAATATGTAATAAGACATACAAATTATTTTTTCTGGTTTACTATATAGTATGGTTGTATGGGCATTGAGACGCAGCATCCGTTTCTATGATCACATGTACCACTGTTCAAGACAATGTTTACAGGTTTGAGAGTATGTACATGCAGGCCCTTGTCATTGCTTTTGCAATACTGACAACTTGTTCCTGATAACTGATTTCGTTGTGAGTATGAGTACACAAATATTACTGTGGTATTCACCTACAAAAACATAGCAACAATATTGGAGCAGGCAGGTTATACAGGTCACAATAGAGGTCAAAGTGAGACAAAGAGGGTGAGGATGAGGTAGAGCAGGAGGAGGAGGAAGAGGACATTGTGATGAAAGGAATGGCCGTGCTACTTCTGAGAGGTGTCCATGGGCCTCCATTAAGAGGTGTTGTGGTAGAGAACAAGGTTTTGTATTATAAGACGGTCAGTAAAGGAACATGTTTGTTTGAATTTTTTTGTTTTGGCCTACATTTGTGATTATATTTCATACAGGAAATACATTTCTAACTGTATTCAATGATTCCACTGTTTCTCTCTACTACTCATTTTACAGAAAAGTATTTCGAACAATATTGGAACATGTGTCAAATATTTTATGTATTAAAGGATTGTACAAACAACCAAACAGTTTCTTCAAAGATATGAATGCAAAATTCAAGATTTTTTAAATACGCTTGTGTTTCAAGTTCTGCCGGTTTTGTGTTGTATCTAAGGTTATGAAAAATGACCACAAGGTTGTGTTATTAGTGTCGAGGCAATTGTAAAAAACTGTATTAGTAATGGAACAGTAACTTATCATTTTGAGTAGTTAGTATTAGCTGATTGTTAAAATCATTGTATGTAATGAAAAGACCGTAATTTCATATCCATTTTAAATAGTAATTAAATAGTGATTTCGTAATTTTGAAATGGTGATTTTAGTTCAAAATATTTTAGTTTTATGCATATTGCATCCAAGAAATTGAAAGAAAAGTGTTTATACATTTGAGAAATTAGCATTTTGATGATCTGTTCTGGGTAATGTGTCTAGAGTTTAGAAAAATGTTGTGTGGTGCAGCAGGAACAGGTGCATAGTGTGGCGCAGCAAGAACATGTGCATAGTGTGGTGCCTAACAGGCGCAGTTGTAGGAGCAGTGTGGTGAGTGAACTGCGGATTAAGTAGACTGCGATATACTATTAAGCATGATAGGTTGATGTCACGTGGAAAAATGCTGTCTGAGATGCCTGCCTGAGTTACTCTGCCAAGGCGTCGGCTCATTTATTAATACCGAAGATATTGTAAAAATCTGTAACACCATTCTGGTTTGATTGGAAATCAGATCTGGTTACTCCTTAGCATAAAGGAGGGGATGCAAATGACCTAAAAGATTTTTGACCGATCTCCAAACTCCCATGTCTCGCAAAGATGTTAGCATACCTTGTAAATGGACAGCTTTGTACTTTCTTGTCCACCAATTATATTTTAAGCCAGCGTTTTATAATATGTGTTTACAGTCAGGACTGAAGTGTTGGAGAAATAACGATGGTGGATCTAGCTAACCTAGGAGTTAATGCTTAAAGGTCCATCACGTTAACCCAAGTCAAGGAACATAGTCAATCATACTGCTTTCCTGAGGGTATTGTGGTTATAAATTGGCATAATATCCAATGAGGTACATATTTTTTTTTGGGGGGGGGGGCAAGCTTTTCCATGAACAATGTACTCAATGACTACCTGTAGTGTTTAGTAATTTTAAAAGACCACCTTTACTTTAAGATGAGACAGCGCTACCAATCTTGTAGCAAAAAGCACGAGAAATTAGCTGTGAAGTTGTAATGATATTGGAGATACAGGATGAGTGACAACACTTCTAACCTTGCGCTGCCACGACAAATTAGCAGACCACTCCATACAAAAGGAAATATCTCTCAAAATGTATATCTTTGGATTGTCCCCAAAATTACATGATAGTTGTCAATCATCCTCTGCCCCATTTTGAGACCCGCGAAATCGAGGTGCTTTGAACTTTGACCTAGTTATGCCTTTTTAAATAAAGCTACGGTCACACCGCAGGCCTTAATACGTAATTCGGATTTATGCTCATATACGATTTTTTTGTTTGGCTGTTCACACTATTTGTTTTAAATGTGGCCAATATCAGACTCCAGTGTGAACTGGTCATGGTCCCGAACTGACCCACATGCGTAAAAGAACAATAACAAAGACGTCACACACAGAATGCTAAATCTAGGAAAAATCACACCTGTATCCGATTTAGTACCACATATGGAAGAGCCCAAAATCCGAATTGAAAAGATTGGATTCCATGTGATTTGTGCTGTTCACACTGTTATGAAAAAAACAGACCCGAGTCACATATTGTGGTATATTTACTGTTAAAATATATTTTTTATAGTCAAGTATTTCTAATCAATATTAAAGGTTAGTAGGTAAGCATACCATATTTTGTTATTAGTTTTAATTAACAAGAAGAGTAGAGGACAGACATAGTGTGAGGTGAATCCTAGGTGAGCAGATGCATGTCTAGATGGTAATCTATGTAGTGATTGTTCCCAGGACAGCTAAGGTCACCTAATGGAGACAAAGCAGAGAAAGAATGCAGGAAGTTGACAGAATCTGATTGCAGTAAACACAAGCAAATGCTCCATTGTATGTTGTCCTGAGGAATGCTAGGGGTGCTAGGGTTGAACAGACCAATAAAGAGAAGACTGGAGGGATGCTATAACGTTCCCTGTAAGGAGATGTCCTGGGGTATTTGAGAACTAATGTGGTCACTTGGAAAATTGGGGATTG
>JAVQIZ010007261.1:0-16619 GCA_036023535.2 Galaxias brevipinnis
TTGACCCTGTAACAGGAGAGGGTGCAAATGAACGAGCGATACATCCCAGAATAGAGGAGGGTGTAAAAGAGACAAGGGAACTCAATCAGCAGGAAGTAACAGAAAGAACAAAGGGACCAGGGCAAATATTTGATTTGACGTTCGAAGAGATAGCTGAGGGTAAAGCATCGTTGACTGAAAGATGTGTTGCTGAAAACACGGAGGTGGATGAGGAGAGAGAGGAAGAACGAGACATGACAAAAGAGTTGTTGAGAGATGACAACAAGGTATCAGGGATTCTTGTACAAACCGACGAGAAGAAGGAGAAAACTGAGAAGAAAGAACAGGAAACTGAATACATCAAAACAAACAAGCAAGACAGCGCCCCCTATGTCGAGGATGGAATTCTTTCCCCTGAGGAGATACAAAATGTATGTGGTCAAACAGCTAATTTCTCTGCAGCTAACCAATTACTAAAACGCAAGAGATTAACAAACTAACAGACTGCAGCTGACACTGCTTAATTTTCTGTCACACTCTATTTGTGTCTCTCTTTCTTCCTTCTATGTTTATTTCTTTTCTTTCCCACCGTCCTTTTCCCCCTGCTTCTTGTTCCTTTTTCTTTGTTAGGCCACTGAAATGAACGCGGAGCTAGAGAACACGCTACAGTTCATATCCACCCTACTACAGCAGGTGAAAAGAGGAGAGCACTGCTTCTGTCCTGAAGACTTATCTCCCCTTTTCACCTTTAACTTCTTCAAACTTCCTGACTGAAATCTTTTCACAACTGTGAGCTATTTTCAAATGTTTCGTTTGGTTCAGTTAGTGATGTACTGTGTGTTATTGTATGTGTGTGTGTGTGTGTGTGTGTGTGTGTGTGTGTGTGTGTGATCTGCAGAGATATTCGGCAGTGTCACTGCGCAGCATCACCACGGAGGTTCTGAAGGTGTTGAACGCCACAGAGGAGCTGATCAAAGGGGTGGAGGGGGAAGACTACTGCAGCCCTCTACCTAGAGCCTCCTCCCTGCTGCCCCACGCAGACACCAAGAAGCTGGACGACCAGCTCTGCAGGCTGGAGGAGAATGTACGTGTGTGAAGAAGGCCATGTGCATGAACGTGATACTTGGATTAAGAATATGTTTTATCACATTATTTCGATGTGAACGATAGCTCAATAAATATGCTAAATACACTGTATATATTGTTTTTGTTCAATCTTTATAAATTTTTTGGGGTTATTTGCATTGTTTATGTGGGCCCATGCAGGTGTACGTGGCAGCAGGCACAGTATTTGGGCTGGAGGCAGAGCTGGGGGACCTGGAGCTATACGCCCGGAGGCTCAGCAGCGAAACGTCCGACAAGGAGCTTGCCTTTCTGGAGGAGCAGGTGGCATCTGCAGCCGCCCAGGTCCAGCAGTCTGAGCTCCAGGTCCGTTCCACCAGGGCCACACGTCTCTCCTTTTTGAGGAATTTTCCTTCTGAAACCTGATTAAGGGAATATTCTTTAACATTCATGTCCACATAGCAACACATGCATTCTCTTGACTCTTTAATATGGCTGGCCACACTCACAGGTGTCGGACATTGCCGCCCGGATTGCAGCGCTGAAGAATGCTGGTCTTAATGTTGACGCACCAGGCCAGTTCTCTAAGACTCGCACTGTGCCAGTCATGGTACGTCACTCATTTTGGCATTTTAAGATTGGCTGCTAGCAAACACTATTTGACATTTCATTCATTATTTTCTTTTATTGATAATTACGATGTAATGTTTGTTCACCTCCGCAGCCAGTAACATTGGACTCATCTCGTCAACTCAGGAGGCGATTACCTGCCCCACCGATGACCGGTAAAAGATATCTTAACATTGTAAAACCCAAATTTATTTCACTAAATAAAATCCATATTCTAGTTAGAAGTCAAATGTTAGTTGTTTAGAGTTATCTTAGAACTCTTTTTCCAAATCACTTAGATAAGGAGAACTAAGGTCCGAGTGATGTTATCCGGCGACCACCCCAGCGTCTGTTCAGAGTAACCCCCCACAGCAGTGCCTTGTCCTGGGCCACCCTGGAACCTGATGAGCCCCCTCAGGAATCTGCCTCAGGAGAGGTGCTTCTGTACATGCCTTAACCTCCACAACACACCTCAAAGGCTATAGGACAGTATTATGAAAATACCTTTTTCCCCCCTACACACAAATATTCATTTGAAGTTGCATTTGCTTTGGCTCCATTTGAATTGTCCCATTGTGTCACAGGCAAGTTTTAACAATCATCAAAAAGATCCAGGTGTAATATTCCAAGTTTTACTGCTGCTGTAAATGGACACAACTATTTAGATGTTCTTGTTTCGAAATGCTATTAGTTTATGTCTAATGAAGTGTAGTATGTTAAGTCATTGTATAGTGTCTTAATATGCAGTTTTGGGAACTTTAGTGACCTTTAATAGTTGACCTGCAAACTCATTGATAATGACTAAATCTATATTTTTTAAAGATAACATGGGTATTGTCAAGATTATGTAAACAACCCAAACATGTTATATTGATACAGATTGAGATTAATATGACGAATGTAAAATGAATGATGAATGTCATTTCCATAATGATCAGTCATTTGTCAACTACCATGTATTATATCTTGCTTGATACAAAATTAGCAATAAATACATTCACAATATTTTCAGGTCTAGCATCACATAAGGTCTGTGGTTGTTGGATCTTGTAATCTTGTCATAATGCACCCAGTTTATGACATTCAATAAAACAATCACTTTGAGTCGTTTCATGTTTCTTTGCTGTTCTTTCTTTTAAAGTAAAACCATGTAAAGATACACTTACACACAGCTTGCCTCTCCAAAGGTTTGGAATGATATTTGGTTTGGTTTGGTATTTTGGCTAGACTTTTGAGTGGAGGAAATGGCACTAGTACCTGACATTCCTTTCACAGAAGGAGGGGTGGGAACCGCATACAAGCATTGTGGGAAAAAAAGGCTCTTTATGACCAAATGTACACAAAACACATCCAAGAGCGTCATCAGCCATTCATTCAAGCATCACAGCAGACGTATGTGAACGACCTGTGCCCGGTAAACACAATAAGTTAGTTGGAATCGATTTGTCACACTGTGACATTGATGTCTTCACACAAATCTGTCATAAAATAGACAAGACATCGCAGCATATTAAGTCGTTGAAGCCAGTCTCTCACAGTGCAGTCAGCTACACTGCATGTTGTTCATGCAAAGACACTCAGTCTAGTAATATAGTTATTACTGCTCTTCCATGCCATGTCTTCAATTAGTTCACAGCCTGTAATAAATTCAAAGTCAGTTTAGAATACGAGAAGAATTGTTCAATTTGTTAACAAAATTTTTATCAAGCTGGCTCTGTCCTTCTGGGAATCGTAGTTCTAGTCAGCAATTGTCCATAACCAGGAAGCGCTCCCTCTGGTCGGAGACGATGAAGACGTCCTTACTGTCGCTGGTGCAGCTCTCTCGGTGGTCTGAGAAGATGAAGGTGAGTTTTGGGTCTATGACCCCCATGGAGTCCTTTTCCTGCCCTGCGGCCTCCACCTCCACATAGGAAGGGTTGCCAGAACCACGCCGGAACTTCATCACAGGCCAGCGGGTCGGCTTTCTCTGACAGAAACAGCAGATTGATTGGGTTGATTATCAATACTGTCGGTGGAAGAATTAATCAATACATTTTTTAATCAGTCTTTATTGATATATTATGGTTCACACGTGCAAAATATTTCTACGTTTTTACAAGAAGAAATAGACACAAAGAAGCACATTAGAAAGAACAAACATATTTTTATATTAGACTTAAATTTATACTGAAGGATGCAGAAGGAAAGAGAATGCATTTAAGTTGAAAGCAAACATAAAACAATTTATTTTTCCTTTTAGACCATCCAATTGCTAAATGTGAGACTGTACAAAGTATAGGGATTAACAAATCAACCTTTGAGTATTTCGTGCCGTCCGTCACGCGTAAGTTTCATTCACATCCTGAAAGCAAATCACACGTTGCGTCAGAAATCTCCAACTGACTGACCTCTATGAAGAAGAGGCCGGCGCTGGAGGTGGGATGGTTGTAGATGTAGACAGACAGGAGGACGGCGGTTGCGATGAGTGCCAGCACCAGGACGATGCTCACAAGAAGACCTGTCTGGAGCTCGACCTCGACCTCGTCCTCCCTCTCCATCTCCGTGCTGTTCTCCAATGCAGCTACACCAGAGAAAGAAGATCATCATCAGTGATCTACATCTACAGTACAACTCAAATGTTCACATGATATGTATTGACTGGGATCCTACAGTATAAGTGAGTTAAACGATGTGAATATTATTAACTAGTATGAAAGATGACCTTAAATAACATACAGACAGCCCTTCACTAAAAAGATAAAAGCCAATGGAACATATTATTAAAATGTGAATGCACACAACTTAAATTCACACAACTTACATGGTGGCTCGTTAATATGCAGGGAGAGATGTGTGGCATCTGAAAGGTAAATGAGGATGCTCATTCCAAATTAATTCTCACATCTCTGATTTGTCAACCAAATGTATGTAAATAATTCCAGAAAGATTGTGTACAAGCTTTTTGGCCCTAAATGAACTCAGCAATATGTGGTCATACAGTATGACCCTGGTGCCATGTGAAATAGGCCTAATAGATCACATACATGAGCATCTAAGTTAATGTGCTGCAACATACTGTATAAATATATAACCATGACCTATGTTGACCCCACCCAGTTTTTAAAAGAGCAACACAGACAAACCAGCAGTCAAACACATCTCCGGTCATCCTTCTAGTGATGATGGTTTGCAGAATTTAACAAGCTTCTCAATGATCTGGCATCCGGCTGTGAAATATCTGACCAATTGACCCTCATTCCATGATGCTTTCAACCACTGCTTTGGCCTAAACGTAGCACAGCATCTAATGATTCTTCATTAGGAATGTGCTAAAGAGAGGCTCGCGGTACAGCATCAACAATTTTAACAGATTCCTTATGATAGTCTTCATACAATATCTATTGTACATCCACCACTCTACTATATCGAACTGTAAAGTTTAAACTAACTTTTGATAGCCCCGAAGCTTTAGAATTGCTCTTAGCAAGTTGAAGGACCTGTACAGTAAGTCACTGACGATAAAAGCATCTGTTCATGCAATTGAATATTAAATATAGCAATCCAATTGATAGTGTAAGATCTGCATCATATATAGAAGTATTGTTTAGTTTAGAAAACGTTTTAATAAATGGTGCCTACTTTCTGGGGGGATGCTAGTGGGTGGTTGATGAGCGTAGACAGTCGTACTGGTTGTACTGGCCAGGGTCGCGGCAGCAGTTGTGGTGATGACGGTTTTTGGGATGGGTGCTGAGCGGGTCCTTGGTCTTGATGTAGTCAGGGTGACTGGAGTGGTTGTGTGAGTGAGGTTGGCGAATGCGTTGTGCGTGGCATCCAGCATGGGGAGACAGTTTGGCTCCTTTCTCTGTAATGTCAAGCAAACGCTACATTTAAATCCATTTCCCAATTGAACGAACAATATACCGTAAGTTCAATGCAAACTTTCTTTTGGTTTTATCAAGACCAAATGAGCTGACAGCGGAACACGCTCACCTTCTCAAGGCAGCCTTGATCCACCCAGTCCTGACGAAAACGGTCAAAGCCACCGGAACATCTGACAAAGAAAAAAAATGCAGAGCACACACATGGGTACGATAAATGTTGTGGTATAACATGTCATTGGACAGCCAATCTGCACCTGCGGTGCCACAGTGATCTGTCAATGGGCTCTTGACCCTTCAACCTTGACCTTTACCTCTGCAGCCGACTGCACCAGCTGCAGTTGAAGCCGATTTGAGATGTGACACAGGAAGTGCAGCTGGAGAACTGGAGACACGCTGGGCGGGACGGGGGGAGACAGCAGAGTGACACAGAGGAGAATGAGAGGAGACACTACAACAGTGAAGACCCGTGTCTGGTTTGTTTATTATTGTGACTTTATAGGACGAGGAATTCAAATTCTAACATTCTGATACAATGACAATGATGGATGAAAATTACAGAGCATGTGAAAACATATATTTCTTTACGTTATACTCTAACAGATTCAGTATTGATGTATTAGCTATACTCGTGTATAATATAATGTGTTACGATACGTACTGGGAAGAGGGTGTATTTCCACAGCTGTAAAGTTGGAGATCTTAGACTTTAGAATGTCAACTTTGTGATATTCATAGATCGTCCTTCTACGCACATCTGAAACAGAGGGGACAACATAGCTTTGATTCCAATCACGCTTAATGCCATTTGATAATTTATCATGCTTATTTATAACAATAATGAAAATACTTTTATGACTGTTGTTAATAAGGTAGGAATTATAGCGAGAGGAAGCTATTTCTCACTGGGGAGCTGCTCGATCTCATGTAGCACCACAAAGGCATCTGACAGTCCAACTTTGACCGGGTGATGTACGGCACTGATGTTGTTGACGTTGATAGGAATCTGAAGAGGAATGAAAAACAGCCGAGAGAGGGGTCTTTTAGTTTCACTACCATAGGAATAGTGCACAATCCCAACTATAAGAATACAACAACATGCTTAAAATGGGTGCAGTAGTAAAGAGGTACGTATATCTCGACTGTCTTTTTCGGTGGGATTTAAATATGTACAAATGATCCATCTATGTGGTGAGCTTCCTTCTTCCAATTAGACAGGATTGGCAATGTGTTCATAAGCACACCTGTTGAATTGCCAGATCATTTATACATTGAATTAGTATCAGTTTCCCAATCAGTGGCTACTAAGGCCACCACAACCAGACAGTGTGTGTGGTTCAGGAAGTTGCTCCATTTGGGTATTTGTCAAAAGGAAAGAGTCAGAATAGAATGGGGAGGAGGAGAGGGGGGGATCATCACTTCTTTGTAGGCGAAAATGATCCTGCCATTATTCAGAAGAATGGTCTGGAAGGTGAAGGGTCCATGGCTGAAACTGTCCTGGAGGTAAACTCGGTCCCACTGCACCACCAATGCTGTGCCTAACACACGCACGCACGCACGCACGCACACACACGCACACACACACGCACGCACGCACACACATATATAATTCTGCACGCTCAAGATATACAAAAAACGGCCATCATCAAATAATTTTTAAATAATTGTACACAACCATTAACATTTTACAATCGCAATTATAAACCTATTTTAATCTATCATCGTAGCTTGTGACGTCTCCTGTTTTTTTTCTCTCACCATTGTCAAAGTAGAAGACTGTAGAGTTCTTAGACAGACTGGGGTCAAAGTTGGCCATGAGCGGAGCGATGTACTGAGTAGCCGTCAGCATCCTGTGGATCACCCCTCCAGTGTAGAGGAAGCCTGGGCAAGAGAAATCACACATTAGCCAGAGAATGTGTCCCAGCCAAGGAGTATCAAGCAGCATCAAACATTCAGTTCTGTTAAAAGAATTTCACCTTTCTTTAAGGACTAACCTCCGGTTGCCACTGTAATTTCCCTCAGCATATGCCCATAGAAAGGAAAGTCAAACGACAGGTTCACTCTCTGTAAGTAAAGAAGTACAAAGTGCAGGATCAGCAACAGCTCCAATGACTTTGTAAGGTATGCCAAACACTATGTTAGCATACATATTGCAATAGATCAAAAAACTGTACCAAACTATAGCACAACAATGACATAGATTTACTGTTAAAAGTCGCATGGTGGTGGACAAAGTACAGAGGCTATTTAAATAAAGTTAAAATGATAAAACATAAAAAAACAAACGATTCAACCATTCAATCTTCATCAACATCCTCATCACCATGGCCCCGTTCCCATACCGCTGCTTGTCGGTGTGTGTTGGACAGGATCCCATGGATCTCTCCTCTTCCCTCCATCTCCTCCATGTCCACCCACAGGTCTCTGCCTGCAGGGTCTCCAGAGGTGTAGATCTTTGAGGTGTAGTAGCTATGATCCATGTCCTGCCATACATGAGATGGGAAAATGCTGACCTTAAAGCATTCAAATTACTCACTTTATGATACTTCATGCTATGTTGTTGTTGTTTTTTTTATCTGCTTATAATTTTTAAAAATAACAAAATCACATCATGATAGCTGATATAGTATCTGTCTACAAATACTGAAAAACACACTTTTTACAGAATTACATATATCCACACATGCAGTGTATTTCACCTCTACCCGAGAGGAGTTGTCATGGCCCTCCTCAGTCAGCAGAACGGGCTCAGAGTCCTCAGACTGGTTCTGGCCCCGATAGTGGCCCCTCTTATCGATAGCCCAGCTAGTGGCTGCGGCCCTGGGGTCCGGCACCCACCGCCTCCCCCTGGGTTTGGGTTCCACCATGTTCACGTGCTGCTCCGTGGGGGCCTGCTCCAGCACTTTGGTAGCGCAGACCCCTGAAGAGAGAAATTAAAGGCGACAACGTTGTTCGCTTGAATACTATGTGAGGGCAATATAGTGCCTGTCCTTGTTTTAGATCAGTACCATAAGCGTGGGTACAAATAGTTTTTTGTTACCATCGTCCACCGACGACCGTCTTACAAAAGCAAAACAACAACATCCCCTCATCGCTCAGGCCTCCAGTGACAGAGGGTATTTTGTTTCCAAACTACAATTCTTCACACGACAGAGTGAAAGCATGCCTCACATTCTTCACACTAGCCCCCAGCCAGGGAATGGTACATGGCCGGAGAAACGTGGGCGGGGGCTGCGTGGGTCTACCTTTCCCAGAGTGTGCCTCACAGTGTTCCCATACTGCCACTTAGGAAGACTGACAGGTGTTTTGGTGGTTATATGGGTTAGTAACAGGAACTAATTGTGTCAACAAGATTACTTCCAATTGGTTGATTATATTTCTGTCGGGTCAAGTGGTACTGTAAGGGAGAAATGATAGAACAACTAGACTTAATTTACATAGACTGTATATATATATATATATATATATATATATGTACATAATATATTATAATAATTTAATACTAGACAGGGATCAATCGGTCAGTTAGTTTAAATAGATATGTAGACACAGAAGCTCTAACTTTATTGATCCAGAAAGAAAATGCAGAGCAGTGTTATTACAGGGTATGCAGTATGTTATTGTATTAGCCAACAATACAAAAGTATCCCACAAAACATCGAGGCCATATTGAAAATGCATAACATATTATAAATAAATACTTACTGTTTAGAGGCATTAACTCCACATTGCTTATAAGATATTGAGATACTATCAACACTCCAGTGACCAGGTGCATAATTTTCTCAACGGACATTTCCACAGTGAGTCAGATTACTGTAATTCCACAGGTAAGGAAAGCTCAGAGTGCATAAGGTAAAATCTCCCTTGTGTTGAAATATGTTCTCATTTAAGTCCCAGTGCTTGAAGTTGTACTAGTCAGGTCAAAAACGGTTCCTTTTCTTTGAAACCCAAATACCAAGCAAGATAGTGAATAAAGAAAACTCGATTCATCATTTAAGTTAGCTTAAATAATATAAAAAAACATTACATTTGCCATTGTCCATTTGAAAAACAAAAAGTGCTAGAGGTAGACTTAGTTTGAATTGCTGCTAGTAAGTCTATACTCTTGCCAAAAAAAGTGCTTCAAAGAGCTGGCAACCCCCTTTGTATATCTCTTCTCTTATTCGTGAGTACCAGTGATCGAGTGGACCAGAGGGTGAGGACTTCCGTAAAATCTGGGATCTTCCCTCCGCCCTCTTCCTAGACCTACGTTTCACACAACGCACCCACAGTCAATAAGATAGCTTAACTATTAAAATAACTCATCAATAAGCTTCTGATCTTAGCACTTTTATTATTATTATTCAAAAAGCTTTAAAGCCTCTGTAAAGTCGTATCGCACTCACATGCATGTGAAATACAATAAAGCTGCAAGTTTTTTTTTGTAATAGTAAAGAAAACATTCAGAAGACGGCTTTTATTTCCCACCCAAAGCAAGTGTGAGGGACCTCTCATCTGTGTGGGCTTTTAGTGCCATGCATGTGTTTGCTTCTATAGGCAAGATAACTGGTTCCTGTGAGAGTCCAGTGGATTGGTTGAGTGTGACATGTCTCACATGGCTGAGACTGCTGTCCAGTTATAGGGCTGCTTGTGTATGTGTGCGTAAGAGACATAGTGTTTCAAATAAGCTCCCTCTCATCTAATATTTGTAAAAGGACTGTATCAAATGCAGAGTTTGTGGTCTGAAAGCCACCCAATGAGTACACCAGTTTTTTTAGCAACTTGAAATAACATATTATTAAAAGCTACTTATTATTGTGGATCAGCATCAATTTACTATTTTCATGGAGATCACACAAAGCTCAGAAACAGCTGGAAAAATTCTCCTTTGGAATTTCCTTTATGAAATCCTCTTTTGGAAGCTCAAGCACAATTTATCACGAGTCTACCATTTTGATGTGTACAAACCTTTTAACATGATCATAGAAAGTGTAAGGAATGCGCAATGATGCACCATGACAAAGCTCATGACATTGCAATCATTCTGCTTCCTGGGAGAAATGCCGCAGCTCAAAAAAATGGGTGAATGTGCATGTACTTACTGCACCCAGTTTAAATGCCAATGGAAATAGGCATCTGTAATATGTTAGTGCTTCCCACTGGCTCCGAAGCCTCGACACGCAATAGTGCTCATACTTATTCTCTAATAGAAAAAAATTTAGAAAAAAGCACTGCAACTCAGTAAAAACAAGGACTGTCTGGTTCAGTAGCTTAGTTTCATACAAAACAGTTAGTACTTAGAACTACAAATCCCACCCCTCCTCTCTCTATCATACTTCATGACTCATTAAAGAGGGCCAAGCCAATTAGACTGACTGTAGTGTTTAGGTGATGAGAGAGAAAAAGCAAAACACAGAACTACACGAGAGGCATAACAGAGTATTCTGTTGTTTTTCATTGGGTAAATATTGGCTTTAGCCCAAAGATGAATCAGGAACAGACATTTAATCCATGGGTTGGCTTCAGCTACTCCATCATTAGCCACAGGAAAACCAAGCAGGGAGTTGACTAGAATAAGATCTTGAATCGTCATACTGCTGATTTTGTGATCAGCAGGTTTGATGAGAAAACATCATATTCCTGCTATACCCATACATCATGCTTTTTTTAAAATCTCTGTGTACTCTACAACATACACATTGTAGAAGTTGCGCACAGATTGTTTTCTTACTTTTAGTAAAGAACATTAAATCCCCCATTCATCCTGTTTTTTACTTGTGCCGTCTGTTTGATTCCCTTACCATGGACATTCTACATTCCATCTAGTGTCTCTGACCTTTCTCAGAGCCTGTGATGACTCTAGTCTAGACTGTTTCTGTGTTTGCCAGTAGAAAGACCTGTAGTTACAAGTCATTTCACATAACAAAGTGTTGATATAGCATCAGGTATGATCAAACAAATAAACTGTTTGAGATGGGAAAGTGATATTTGTGTTGGGTTGATAATGTAAGCACTCTTCATGCTATGATGGTCTAGTAACAATCCCTAAAGGGTTTGGGACCTTTGGTATACTCCACTAACTTCCACAGTTCAGTCTGTTCCTCATTTCTACAGCCTTTTATTATTGGTCAGTGGAAGTTATATATATTTTTATAATTTTTTTTAAGTTGGCTTTAAAGATTTCCTCCATGTGTAACACTGCCAGCAATAATACAAAAGATAAAGTTATGTAGGTTTGCTTCAAGCACTTCCACTTACCATTGATTGATTAGTTTAAATGAATACAGCTTAGGCCTATCCCTGTATGACAAAATCAAAAAATTCTAAGAATTCTGTGCTCATTCTCTGATATGGATTTTAGGTAGGACAGTGCATTGTGACATCAGCAGTGGAATCAACCTGCACTCAAAAGAATAACTTTACATTCTAAAATAACACAAATGAACTTTGACTGTTGAATGTGGCTGGTTAATTTTGTTTTACCCTACAACACTGACTGTAATTGTTTTTAAAATGGAATTAGGCTTTTGGTCTATTTTAATAATGTCTCTTTTAGCTCTGCTGACATTTGAACCTCCGGATTTGAACCCATTGAAGGAGTTCAGAATGCTTTCACCAATTTGGGTGAACACTAAGCAGTGGTCAGGGTATCTCCCACTGATAAGCATGGACAAAAAGATTCCTACACAAGGACATTTGGAACAGACCGGAGAAGATACTGAAGAGACCGTGCAGCTGAAGACTGAAACCTCACAACTAATCACCAAGACCAGCAACCTGAATGAAAAAATCCGTTTGGAAGATTTGTTTTCAAATACTTCTATAAGCTATCAACATACCACTAAGCTTTTCACAACGAATTCTACGCTTTCAACAAAGCAACTGATGATCACTAAGACTGGCTGCCCAAAAGAAAGCACTAGTTTGGAGGAAACTTTCTCAAACAATAACAACCCTCATGACAATGTGACTATGTTGACTGGAGAGAAAGCCTCTGTTTGGACCACGGTACAGGACCAGGACACTGATAGTAACATCAGCAGCCCTGTGACTCTCCCTCTCCCACCCGCGTTCATGAACCCTGACCTCAGTGATGGTAGCCCAGTTCAACCGGCGGTTGGATTGCCATGCAGCTACCGCAGAGTGAGTGGCGTGTTGAAAACCACACCCTTCACAGAGAAGGAAATGGAGGAATCCTTTGATGAAAAATACCTACTGATTGAACTATGGCAGAAGTTCCCCGGAGAGATGATGTCTTATTTGCTGTTATTTTGTGCCACCACTACTGGGATCTTCCAAATGAATCGTGTATTGAAGGAAGTCGCAGCGACTGACAAAGGCCCAGATTATGGCAGTCCTCCAGCACGGAAACGCTCCCCCACAAGCAGACAGCGTCGGTGGAGGAAGAAGGGCAAACGTTCCTGCTGGTGATTTCCCACCCCAATATAGAGATCAGCGGATCCTCTCAGAAGAGAGAAAACTGTATTTTTGTTTTTATGAATAGGCATATATAAATAAAAACAGTAATAAAAAAAAACTATTGTGGAGATTCATCTTTATAATTATTACAATCTAAAGTTTTATTTACAAAATAATGGGTGCACCTACATAAACAAAAAACTATTTAAAATGTATTAAAAATTACACATTTTGTACAAAGATTATATGATTAAAAGAACCTTAACAGATTAACACCTAATGTGTGTGTTTAACTATAGTGCCTAAGAACACATTTGATACATCAAAATGTAATAACTTTGTAATATAATGTATATATGGAATTGCGTTGCCATACAAACTGTATTAAGTGTCAGAGCAACCGACTTCAGAATCCTCATTTTCACGATCAACAAAGTCAAATGAAGAACCGTTGGTTTCAGTCCCATGGTTAGTTCCCTGTAAAGGAACCACAGGGCTCAGACAAGCGAAAAATATTAATAACACTCAAGATAGATGTATTAGGCACTATTATTACAAGCACAGTGGTTAACACTTACATCTGTTCTGCAGTCATGTAGGTCAAGTGCAAAGTTTATATCCAACTCGTCATTCTCAATTATCTTAGGGTCCTTTCTGAAATCACAGAAACACGTTTCCTTTCATGCAGTTGCAATCATGCAGCAAGTAAAACAGTCGTATAACAAATTGCTTTCAAATCAAGCTGATTTCTAGAGCATTTCTAGTCAAATGCAAAGGCACTTAACAGCCCACCATCGATTGTAATTATCATCCATTATTTACAAATTCCTTGTCATCATCACCACGATGACTATGGCAATAGAAAAATTCAGAGTCAGAGACATACGTGGAAGAGTGTCTCTTGTGAAGCACATAAAGACAAGCTATGACGGCAACTCCCAGCAACAGAGTAAGCCCCACTCCTAGTCCTAGAGACAGGCCACCTGCAGACAGAGACAGAAAGTAGAAACACCATCAACAGGCCTGAACGTACAGAACGTTATACTGTACAAAAGTATTAAAACTATATCATATTAAGGAAGTCAAACGGCTTACAATTCAATAACTTGCTCTATACGTTTCCATCACAGTCCATTCAGGTACAGAATTATGAGCTATGGTACAGTGCAGTAATATGGAAAATACTAGAGCAGAGAATGGTTGTTTACCGTCCGTGGTAGGGAGCGGTGTGGGGGGCTCGTGGTAGCAGGGGCCGGGGAGGATGGTGATGTCATCCAGAGCCACATCACCACCAGTGCCCTCCCCCCTCTGGTATTCAAACACAAACTAAGTACAGAAAGAGGAAAAACAGTCCGGATTACATGATGGATGTATAGGAATTGGCAGGCCAAAATTATTATTATCTTTTTTATTATAATGGTTTATGTTACTACTAGAGTTGTCTACTATGATGTACCCAAAAGGTCTGATCAAAGTCGACGGACAGACTGGCCTCCAACCAGACGTCTCCCTGGTTTCCAGACTCTCGCCACATCAAGAGCCCTGTCTCATCTCCACTGGCATGCAGCTTCCTGTGGACAGCGATACCAAAAGGCATACAGAGGATTACTGTTGTTGACCTAACTTACTGGATTCATCTAGAAAATCCATTTATGAGTATGGTTATTATTTTTTTGACAAGAAATAACTGGTTAACAAACGACTTTGCAGAATGTTGTACTTTAAAGTATTTAACTAATCTACACACCTGTTGTTGTTATAGAGGTTGAGTGTCCCTACATGAGAGCCATGCATGTGATACCAGAAGGTGAAACAGTGCCCTCCGCTGGTAGGCTGGAGTAAGTCACTGACCAGCACAGACCTTACACCCCACTCACCTAGTGAGCTGTCGGCATACAGGTAGTAACCTAGGGCAATCAGGAGGTCAGGGTTACATACCAAATATAGGCATGTATAAACAGAGCATAACAACGAATGCCGCCGTTGGCAAAATAACTTTTGTTAAACTCCTCACAGTCTCCAGCGTGGTTAATAAACACAAACAATTTTGAGTTGACAATTGAGTCAAGCTGGATTTACTGGGTTTCTTTAGATAAACAATTATTTTTTAAGTTGTGAAAAAGTCCTTTTTCTTCACTACAGAGGTGAATTTCCACCACAACTTTCCCAACCCCTAAGGCCATGTGTCGCACTGACCCAGTGATGAGTTGGTGGTATGGTCCACACTGGGCCCTGTGTTGGGGTTGAGGGAAGCCCCGTGGCCTCTAAGCCAGTCCCCGTCGTCCACCCCTCCACCCAGGTTTCTCCAGCCACACATGCTGCTCTCAAAGTCACAGAGTCCAGGAGGAGGGCACTGGGATCCGGCCACCAGCACGTCATCGAAGGCCATGTCTCCCTCTCGACTTGGGCCCGTCTTCACCCCTTCGACCATGATCTAAAAAGAGGGAGAATATATATCTGAGCTATCTTCATTTATTATTTGCAACGTTCATGGTTGGCAAATATGGGTGTAATTTATTTTAACATAAAATATTCACACCCTTTTCTTTTATTATGCAAAGACTTGATTCCATATAATACTTGATGGGTTAACATTTCAGATAAGATGAAATTCTCCTTAAAACAATGCCAGACTAAGGACCAAGGCTTGATAGAGACTCACTCTGAAGGCTTGGCCAGTAAGCGACAGTGATGCTTGGGCAAACCTCCAGACCTGGTCCTGGTCTCCTGTGCGGGAGAACAACAAAGTCTGGTCCCCCTGCTCACTAAGCTGGTACATGTTCAGGGTCCCCACGCCTTTGCCCCACATGTGGTACCACAGCTGCACACACACTCCCTTGCCTGGAACAAAACGTCAGAGAATATCGAAGAGGTCCAACGCAATGTAATAAATACATCTAAATTATGAAGAAATCTGATTAAGTCTTAATAGAATATTATAGACAGAAACCTAAAAAATACATTAAGTAAATTGTAACGTAAAAAACTAGATTGCAGACATAAAAGTGAACTCTTGATCGCACTGCCGCCATTTTGGCTCTTTCACCTGCAGGGAACAAAGGGGAGGCCATCTTGGCTCTTTGGCCGTCGAAGTCTGTGGGAGCGGAGGGCAGGTAGTAGTAGTGCCCAGCAGGTGTGTAGGTGGTGTGGTCGTAGTCTGGTCCAGTTTGGGGGTTCGGGGTGGAGCCAGACCCTCTGACCCAGTTGGAGTTGTCTTCTGCATCTTGCTGCTCCCAGCCACAGCTTCCCTCCTCAAAGTCACAAACGTCTGGAGAATGTAACGGGTCATTAACGTAGGGTATGACAAAAAGGGAAAAGAGAGAACATTTCTTTCAGGGCTCTGTCTTTTATAGAGATCAACACATTCACTCACCATGTTAAATTCCAAAGCACTATAAATAGGGTGACCAGACGTCCCGTTTTTCCCGGGACAGTCCCATATTTTAGCCCTTTTTCACGTGTCCCGACTTATTCCGAAGAAATCACGATTTGTCATGTATTTCAGTTGTCCCGATTTTTCATTTTTCGGTTTTCTAACTGTAATTTCACGTATTGTGGGTTCACATTGCATTGCCCACACAGTCCTGTCTTCTGCTCCACAGACATTGCATGCACACAGTGAGTGCACAGTTTATCAGCACCAATCATATCATATCGTATACAAAAATCTATCCAATCCCTGCCCTACCACCAGCCTGACTGCGCAGCGCG